>VICI01002475.1:0-16550 GCA_019593645.1 Akabosia matsudoensis
GCCTCGATACTCGGAGCTCGCCGGGTACCTAGAAAAGTCCCCGACCCGGCAGAGTACCGAGTCCATACCCGGTGCCCGGCGCAGCCCTAGTTGGAACAGTTGGATTAAAATGCTTTAGCGTGTGTAATATAGGTAGTCGTATTGTCTTACCCTGCCGTGCCCTTCAATGAAACTCACTTCAAGTGACATTGAAACAAAAATGTTTTTGAAGACCGAAACTTTCGAAAAGAGAAAGGAAAAAAACTAATACAAGTGTCTACCAAGTTCAGAACAATTCTTTAGACACGCAACCTTCCTGGTTAACTGTTTTTAGACGGGATGAAAGGAATAAAAAGGTTAGATTGAGATGTTTCCAGAAAGAGAAAGAAATATTATGGTGTTTCTCAAGTTCATCCATCTCGTCTTGAAATTTCATCATTCTTTTTGTATTCCCCCAAAGTGACAAGAAATATGTTTGATGCATTTTTTAACATTTATTTTATGCTTTATGAACACACAGCGAGTGGTAACATTTGCTGTGGACATTCGCTAGATGTGCTGAAGTCTTTTAAATAAAGAATACAGGGATAAAATTGACTGTCAGGATTGTCATTTAATGTGGTGCTATATTATGACACGCTTTGTTGGATAATCGTTGAAAAAGGGTTAGACAGTTGTCAACTTTATGTCCTTTGCCTTCAAAGAATTTGGGTACATTTAGGTTTTAAATTTACTTTCAAACATGGCAATGAAAAACCCTCTAATCTATATCGCCGTGTTTGATGCACTTCAGGAAAAACTCAATACTGAAAAAGCAGAGGTGTCGGGGATATTTTTGATAACCGCGTGCCCTTCATATCACATCACCATGTCTCTTTTACGTAACGTAACTTTTTAGTGTTTATTATAGATAGCGGAAGCTACTTTATAATGTCGATGTTTCTGTTTCTCCGTCATCATAAGGGAATCTTAACAACGCTTTTGTACACGAATTCGAAACT
The DNA here is from genome assembly GCA_019593645.1 of Akabosia matsudoensis. Classification (NCBI taxonomy): domain Eukaryota; kingdom Metazoa; phylum Arthropoda; class Collembola; order Entomobryomorpha; family Paronellidae; genus Akabosia; species Akabosia matsudoensis. Next base: position 981 of record VICI01002475.1, read on the forward strand.
TGGAAAACGGCTGCATGTGCATGAAGCCTTTTTGAAAGTAAGTTTATAAAAAAATCGATCACAACGAAAAAGCATATCATGTTCTTCAACCTTCAGCTGTAAGCTGCAAGACTTTCTGTGCATTATGGTGCACATTGCACATGTTTAACGTAATTGGGTTCACTAGTTCTCTCGTTATAGTAATCGTACTTGAGCGTTATTCTTCACGCACGTACGTTTCAAATTCAAGCCACACAAGGCAAGTTCTTCCTTTAATTTACAGATTTACCGTCGTGTCCTTGCCTAAATCCGCGCCTAACTCTGTTTGGCGTTGGCTGCTGGTGGAAACCTCGATGTAACATGTTTGTCTTCGTTCATGGTGCTCTGATGCTATGTTGTCGGCAAAAATAGCCGATGAAAGTAAGCAATAGGACGCAGATCATACAAAATGTCATAAGCATTTACTCCCTTAGTGAATGTGGACAGAAAAAGTGCTTATTTTTTTACGATTTCCCCAGAGCTGCCTCATTGATGTGTACATTACTGACTCACCTTGCTGTTTAAAACGAAGCAATATGAAAAAATGGTTGATAAAAATAAAATTCATTCCTAAACTTTCATTTTCTCTGGACATATTATCGGGAGGACCACAGGAGACGTGCATTTTGATGTAATCTCCTCTGCTGTTACGTGGGAATGCAATTTTCAGTTATGGACCAGAGACTAGAAACACAATAAAAAACAATATTGCACGGAGAGTAGTTTGAGTTTACAGCCTTCTGTTCTACTAACTGATGCAAGAAATAATAACATACAATAACATATCTTGCTGCACTTTATGTAGTTGCAAGGGAATTCGTGAACATTTTGTACAAATTGTTGTTTAATTTAACAACACATGAACGACTTTCGCTCTGCAGTGAAAATCAAATATACTCTTTTGTGCGCGTAACAAGTGCATAGAGTCAGCAGCCCGAAATATATCCAATCACATTCTGGTCTCTGCAGACTTGCTCAAAACTTTACAAAATTGCATTAGGCTGCGACACCAATTCACAAGACTCATGTGCGATATAAAAAGGACACACGTGTGCATCAAAAATGAAAACAAAATCCTCAAGTTGTACCAAAAACTTTCTCATGAGGATAGCTGCAACGTAGGAAGTTCTCATGTTTTTTTGTCACTGCGGCGTCGGTTCATAGATGACTTTTAGGAAGCAGTCTATATGAAAATAAACTGGGGGCAATAGACTTTTTTTTTATTAACTTTTTGTTTCCTGTAGGAGAAGACGACAAAGAGTTTTTCTTATGGAAAAAAGTAATTAAAGACCAAGTGATGATAGCGAAGTTTTCCTTAACCGGTCTTCTAGATGAAATGCATGTGCAGGAAAATGTAAATTTCATTTTAGTCTGGCACGCTTCAAATTGATGAATACTTTATTTGGAAAACAAAGGCTGAACAAAATATACTCAGGCTGACTTTCTCTCGTTTTGGGATAGTAGTGTTGGAAGAAAATTGTTTTAAAGTTTGATGCAGTGTCTACATGCAATACATTATTGCATGCTAATCTGTCGTTAACTGAACTATGTAACAAGCATTTTCGTACAACTGTTTTGTGTATGCCAGCGTTCTCGGTTGAATTACTACTGCGCCCATCAATCTAGGAGTTTTGGTTTTTGGCAACTTTTTCCCCTCTCTATCAAAAGCAAAACCAGAGAGAGCAGTTCATTCATTAATATTAGCTGAGCACAAAAAGGTTGATGGACCCAGGCTAACTGCACAGGTTTTTGGATTGGCGATGCCGAGTAATATATAATTGAATTAGTTAGGGTCTAACATTATACTAAAGAGAAAGCTTCGCAGGTTACCAGAAGAGTCGTAAAAACTTTATTTATGAATGTTTGCTCAAGTGGATGAGCTGTGAATGAATGTGATGATGAATCAGTAGAGCTTCTACTACGGTTCGTATTGTATTCCTTCCAGCCTGACTGAAGTTGATCTTCAATAGTGCTGTAAAAACAAGTATGGCGAAGGGTTTCGCCAGCAGAGATGAGCAGAATTTTCTTTTCAAAATACAAATAGCCGAAAAGCGCAGTGGTATGGCAAGCTAACCGAGAAATGTGTTTTTACCTACATTTACGGTAGCTAAGGTCACATTTTGGTTATTGGTTACCCCACCCACTCCCAACTGTTTGCCGAGCCCTGATTGTGAGTGGAATCAAAAGGTTTCTTGTAGGTTTGAATTAGTTGAACAAATTTCACTCCAAATGGGTTTGCCCTTGTCAAATCAAATCAGGTATGAACAAGGAATAGATTAGAAGTTCTACCAAGGGCTAGACTATTCTAATGAAAAACTTCCAATGGAAAATGTATTCATCAAAATACTAATGGATTCCTTTCACGCGCCAAGCAACAGAGCACCAAGGTATAAAATATATTTCTGCATGGATTACGACGAAAACTTATCATTTTGTTGTCGTTTTTCCTTATAGAGCATAACATTCAGACCACCGGCTTGATTTCTTCTCTACGCACTTTTGGTAGTTAAAAGGATATAAACGGTTGGCGTAAAATGGTGATAAATTGAAAGTGAGTAATAAAATCTTGCTACGTTTTTATGACTGTTTTTCTACGAGCCAATAATTGATTGCAACTTTCATCTAATGATATTAAACGCTACGTAGCAAATGGGTTTTGCGTCCAAACACAGTCCTATGTACATACTTGTGGCAGTTGTCTAAGCAATAATTGTTTTAACTTTTGACTGCAGAAACAGTAGAAGAAATTTTCTACAAAAATAAAACCTAATATTCGTGATTGAAAACTGTATGAAAATCTGAAAGCGTAAAAATATTCTGGAAGTCAAAGAGTAGACCAGACTTTTTCCTAAGGATAATCTAAGTCGTAGATTCCAACTTCAGGGTACTTTTACTTGCTTATCCACTCAGGATAAAAGCCAGTAGCTTTCCTTTACGACTTTCTTTACTTTTTGCCCCGTATTTCTTTCCACGTCATAAATCACAACCGCACAAAAGATTGAAGTTTATTTGTCTGTAAAAAATTCAAAATGGAATTCTCTGTAGAAGTAAGAAAACTAACAAAAGAAAAATTCCAAAACAAGGAGGTGTCTATATGCGGATTAAAGCTGGCTTCAAACATTTTCCGCTTCAGTAAAAAAACGTCTGTTCAACAATCAAATCCACTCGTACATTTAGTTCCTGACTTTCTTTACAACCCGTGCTAAAATGTATTCCGTAAAAATAAATCGATTTCATAGCGGTTTTGAAAGGTTTGCGGGATTATATGCAGCAAATTGTGAAAAATTTGATGTGAAGTCCACTAGAAAAAAATATTTTCAGATGATTTAGAAGATTCCTTTGAATTGTTTGTCGTCATGAGCAATCTTTTTTTGATCTGTTTGCTCATGGAATGACCTTCACAAGCTTCACCAGAGCGACTTATTGAATCCAATACTATTTGATCTGCTCTTCATCTTTAGGATCTTCCCCAATGGAAACCATATTTTTCTTTTCAACGTGCAAAAAAACGAATAAAACGGCCCCTCCTTCTGTTCATAAATCTTATTTAAATTATGTTAACTCATCTCTCTTCTAGAGACTTTCACGAAGGAATGTCCTCAAGGTACTTTCTCAAACCGGATGTTTTGTACTCCTATAATTCGCCATAAAAAGATACTGAAATTCCATTATAGATATAATTCATGCAGTCCTTATTCCTTATAAAAAGTTAAAGAGTCATTAGATGCATTAAAGTATCTTATTTTCTGACATACATTCATCAATTTTAGTACTGTCTCCGAAATACAGTAGCTCGTACTGTTATCCATATCTAGTGTTTCACATCACTGTAGCTTTACACAACAACGGGAGTAAAAATATTCAACTGATTCGCTTTCATCTCCGGAAACAAAAGTCATTTACTGCTCTTCGTGTTTCAACTGCGCACCCAATAGCCCTAATGTTTCCTGTAAAAACAACTCGTAACTCTTTTCATACCGCACCAGCGGCTTGATTTTTGCTTTAAAAGTGGCAAAAAATGTATCGTTGGACTTGACAGTGAAAAGCTCAGTGGGAGATTTTTCGAGAAAACGTCGACTCTGTGCATCCAAATAAAAAAATGCTTTTCCTGCTTTTTTTGCTTACTTCATATGAAATCTCAGCTATTCGACTGTCCTAATCCTGAACCATACAACGCGATATGTGATATGAAAAATTGATGAAGAAACACTATACACAAAAGTTACGTTATGCAGCTCCACAAAACGTAAGTTATGTGGCAATTTCGATTACAACATTGGCTTCACCCAAGAGAAAGTTTTTTTTTTCGGGTTGAGAAATATTATGTAAATTTTTGTTTACTTGAATGTTTCTCGTATTTATTCAAACGTGTCGCATTCTAATGAAAAGATTTGTAAGCATGGATTCCACTGGGGGAAAAAATGTTTACACACTTTGAGTGAGCACCGCGAGCGTTTCTTTTGCACATGGATGACGAAATGCCAAGCTGGAAATATAAACATTAACTCTCTTTTTTTATTTCTAGTTATTCCAATCATCACCTTAAAATTGGGCTCGAAGCTGGACCCAGAGAACATTCGCGAAGGGACGGACGTTTACCTTGAGTGTATTATTCATGCTAATCCTTGGGTCTACAAAGTTGTTTGGGAGCATAATGTAAGTTATTTTGTTAACAGACTCGTAAACAAAGCATTAGTATGTTACAATTTTGTTACTGCTAAACTTCTCTGGCGCTGAAATAGAATCAAGTTGGCAAGCATCGCCACGCAATAAAATAAAATACAAATGCTGTGGTCCTCGTAATAATTTTGTCTCGATTTTAAACCTACTGGATACTCGATAATGCACTCGTAGTTCATGTTTCGAAAAGAACATGCCTAACCTCGCACACAAGGTGCAAGGTCGAATCAGGTCAAAAGTAGTTTTCAACAGAATCGCTACCTGCGTAATCGATGTGCTGGTACTAATCATATTCTTATGTTATCATAAATATTTAAGGAATGTAGCTGGAAAAATTATGCCTTGGCATAGTTATAAACCGCGTCCTATTGATTTATCGATTGCATTCAAATTTTGAAGTGAACGGATTGATTATAAAACCAAGCTAAGGTACCACGCAACAACGTCAACTAGAAAAGAAAGTCAGTAAATATCAAACAGGTACATCTGCCATCTATCTCTTACACGTGTAAGCTGAACCTTTCCTGTAATACAGACAGCATAGCAAGACTCCTTTTACTTTTGTTATGGGTAGTGTTTGAACAACGAATTTTGAGCAATCAAACTCCATACCAAAAATGCATTTCTTATTTCTTAGTATTCCTTAAAAAATGAGTTTATTCCGTATTTTCAAATAAAAAAATCCCAGAAAATTAATAATTTGAGCCATGAGCCATCATCAAGTAGAAAGATTATCATTTCAAATTAACATCCTCATCGTACTTTTCTCTCCTTCTTGTCAAGTCAGCATATTAACGATGTGTAATAATCATACAGTTCATTTGAGAGATAGAAAAATCCACAAAAAGATTCTATAAGTTGCTAAAGTCTTTTCTCTATTTTCCCAGAACAGATATCTAGCTTGCTGACACCATCAGAAAAAACATTATTTTTTATCATCACGAACGAATACAAAATAATACTCTGCTTATTCCACAAATTTTCCCAATTTGTTCATTTTCCAGCAGAGAGAATTTCGCAATAATTTTTTTTATAAGAGCATTGACGAGCAGTTTTACGATCAGCTTTATGTTCTCAAAAAGGAGACGGAGATGAAAAGAGTGGTGTGTGTATACATATATTTCTAATTAAATTTTATCTCTTTTACAGGGTCACATTGTCCAACATAATGCATCTGCTGGTATAATCATGTCAAATCAGAGTCTCGTCTTGCAAAAGGTGAAACGTGCGTCAGGTGGAAGTTACGTTTGTATAGCAAGCAATATTGAAGGGGAAGGAAGATCTAATCCCGTCGAATTGAGCGTCATGTGTAAGTCTTTTTTTCGTTGTATGAAATGAAATGGGAATTTCATAATTTACTTTGCACAACACTTTCACTCTGAGTCCTGTACTACTAACTCGGATCAATTTGGTAACTCAAGACAAACAAACTGCGCAATCTTGTCAGTTGCTTTTACGAAAGAAAACACTAACAAGAGCGCATACTGATTTCTTTTTTTCAAATTAAATTTTAATGATATTGTTGTATAAACTTGTAAACAATGTTTTTTCCAAGTTATATTTCCTCTTGTATACCTGCCATATTTTTTTCCTCACGTAATACATGAGCCATGTTTTTTTTTTTTCTCTTCTTCTGTCGGTTCTATAGACAAACCAATTTGCAAATCGGAGCAGAAACGAATATTCGGAGTTGCGAAAGGGGAGCAAGTTGAGATAGAATGCAAAGTGGATGCGAATCCCAAGGCGGAAACGTTCCGATGGGCTTTCAATAACAGCGCTGATAGTATCGATGTGCCTCAGGTTAGTCGTTATTAGAGGGGAAAAAGTGAGATAAAAGTAACATCTCTTTGATCCACACATTCTCACAAAAATTACATGCATGAAACGACTCTTAATTTCCGAATTTACTTATTACAACCGAAGAAAGAAAGTGTTAATGCTAAATGTCTAAATAAAATGTTTTCGTTTAGGCTCGGGTATCTACACCAAAGCTGGGGTCGTCGAGTGTCCTGAGATATACTCCTCACACTGAACTGGACTATGGATCAGTTGTCTGCTTAGCAACGAATGTTATAGGCCAGCAGATAGAACCTTGTGTGTTTCATATAATTGCTGCGGGTAAGTACTTTCCAAGGAAACATAGCATGTTTTCGTGTAAGTTTTTTTAACCTAAAGAAGGAAGCTTATTTTGGGACACTGTTATTGCATCATCGTTAGGAGACCGCACTGACTAATGGTTTCAGTTTATTTAGCCATAGAGCTACTAGGCTGATAGGAATTAAGGATTATAACGAAATAAATACTAAGCTACTATTTTATCGTAGTTATGCCGCATGCATATTCTGCACATGAAGAAGAACAAAAGTGCAACTTAATTTATAAAACCATCATCGGGAAATTAATTATTCGTTTAGGTTTCAAGGCGAGAGCCTCCGTCACATCATTTGGTCAAGGATCCTACCGTCATCACTATTTAGGTATTTTCTTTATAAATCATATACCGCCATCCATACTCCACACACAACAAATTTTCTCCCAAAACACATTACATTATAACATCACACCAGAGAAACTGCTTTTGGAGATGGCTTCTCCAAATAACTATACTGCATTCAATACTTTTGCAGGAATCTTTCTTTAGGCTAAGCACGCCTTATTTTTAAACAAACAAAGCTTCCTTCATAATCAAATTTGAGCCATGTTCGCTCCTACTTGAGCAATCGTGGCTAATTACATTGCTAAATTAACTTACTTAATAATGTTGCTATGGTTTGCAGGTAAACCAGACCCTCCGTTTAACTGTACTGCCCAAAACATTACCTCAGAGTCGCTGGAAGTCGAATGTCTAGAAGGATTTGACGGTGGTTTGCCGCAAACATTCCATGCCGATATTGTAGACGCGGGGACGTCTCGGCTTTTATGGAATCTCACAGCACCAATTCCATTCTTTGTAATTAACGGACTCAAGCCAGGCCAAGCCCTAAGGGTGTTCATCCAAGCATCTAATAGGAAAGGAATGTCTGAGAGTTTTATTTTAGAGGCGCAAACTATTCAAGAAGCAGAAAAACGCACAGGTAACACATCCATGTTGTAATTAGCAACATATTTAGCATTATCTAGACACATTTATTACGTTACTTTATTATGTGATTGCAGCATCTCCAGTGGATTTTGAGCTCACCCCAATACTAGGAGTTTGTGTTGGTGTCGTATGTGGTCTACTTGTTGTGGCGCTAGGAATTGTGCTAGCGTTAAGATTCAGGACGGAGACGAGACACCCTCCGCCTCTAAAAGCAACTAAAACGGAATACCGTGTGGAAGTAAATGAAACGGAGGAGAAAAATCCTGATATTATTCCGAGCTCAAAAGGTGCGTTGACATGTATTTGGCAGGTTTCTCTCACATATTTACAGCCAAAAAGAAATAAGGTGAAGTGTCAGTCTTTGTCAGTGGTCGTTGTAATGTGAATAAGAAAAAGCGACATGTTCTTTAAGCATGTGGGAGAAAGTTTTTTTTCCAATGAATAATATTTTCGTGGATATATGGCTAGATGCTAAAGGCATATATGAACATGTCAGTTTACGTATAAAAGAATGGAATGTAGAAAAAGCTGGAAAAAGATGTTATTATTCTACGTTGTCACTATCATTATCATGGTTGACACTTGACGACTTCATTTTCTCCTTATTAAATATACAAGGGTAAATTTTCCCTGAACTCATTCAAGTTTGAAAAAAGTGAGTGGGAGACTTATATATGTGGATGTGTAGAAGCACGCACAGCACTCAAAGTTGAATAGTTGATGGGATAATAACCTTGGGTTTTATGTAGAGTGTAGTAATAAGTCATTAATCTCGGGCGAATTTCGTCGTCAAATTATTAAAACATGGTATGTTTTTGTTTATGCAGACTCCGACTTCTTTTATAGTGATGGACTGTACGCTGGGCCGAAGCGAAACGGCAGTATAACCGACAATTTTCGTAACTGCACGTATTATAGCGATAAGGTAAATGATGATAAGGTAACGGCTATATAAATGATTCCGGATCATAAGTGTAATGTGCGTTGGAGGAAGTGGCTTGGGTTGTTGTAGTGAGATTTATTATTAATGATTCCGTTTTCCTTGTCATTTCAGAGTAATTCAGAAATAACGTATGCCGAGCTGTGCCTAGACACCCCAGGGCCAAACGGCAATCCTGGTGGAATAATAGGCCCCGGCGGTGGAGTTGTTGTAGGAGGAAGCATTGGTGGTCCTGTACCCGGAGGATGGTCAACGGTAGACCGGAAACGACGGCGAAATCCCATGGATGATCCAGCTAACAATGCCGTAATATATGCCACCATAGATCACTCTCGAATGAGAACAAATGGCGAGCCTCCGGTTCATTTGCAGCCTCACCAAAGGGAAATTGTATCTGTTAGGACACCACTTCTGGTGAACTCACAGCAAGAGAGTTGCGTCTAGCCAAATAAATGAACGAAAAAGAATTATTATGTTGTATATATGTGTACGAGAATATATTGTAGCATGTAACTCTGATATGATATACTCCTATCGACTGTGCGCCACTAATAAACAACTCATGCTGTTTTACATTTTATGTACTGTTACTTAACCACTGCTGTGTTAATTAAATATTGCAGGAGGAATACTTTTTTTGTCAGGCCAAGCTGATTTGGTGTACGAAAAATATAAGCTTCCCTAAATGCAACAGAAAGAGAAAGATTTTTGCATTCGTATACATAGAAGTATTTTTTACTGTACGATGATTGTAGAAAGGATTAACATCATCGATTTTAATTAATCTAATCAAGGTGTACAACTTTGACGAGGTACAATTAATCTTGACGCGTAAAGTGTATGAAAATATAAAACTAGGGCCAATCCTACGCATAAACAGCATGAATCATAAAGCTATTCAACCTAATGCCGGTATTCTTCAGGAAAATCAAGTTTAATTTTAATATTAGCGTTCTCAAATATTTCCAGCTTAACCTAAATCGTGGCAATATGTGCATGTTAAAGCGTTTGATACTAAATCACTATATTTGACCTGTACCTTCGAAATTGCTGTCATGTCACTCAAGAGAAACATGAATGATTTTTAACAGTAAACTCGTTTAATATATATACTTCACTATGAATAAATAGATCTTTGTAATTCGCCAGTAAAGCAACGTAAATGTCGTGGCATAATGTACAATGAAATTTTGTACAAAGACAAAAGTTAAAGTTCTACTTTGTACTGTGATCTTTTTATAGTTTGAGTTAAACAGCGTTGGGCATTCATCGACTTATATAGAATGTATATAGGCAATGAATTCGTATTTTTATTTTAATGGATTCAGTTTTATTTGTTGATTTGATGTGCAATAAGTTGTAAGCGGGATAATTTAGGATTGTTTTAATCTCAGATGCTTTTAAAGTTAACTATTTTATTGCATTAAGAATTAAACATTATGAAAATAAGAGTTGTTGTAAATTCATATTGCTAATAATTACTTCTTTCAATTCTGAGATTTATGATTGTACGTATAAACGGTAAACTCGGCGTCATGTGTAAATACAAAAAAAAGTTTCCGTCAACGTACAATTTTAAGTAAACGACTGATTTAATTCTAGGTAGTTACAACACCGAATTTCATTAAAAAGATAGAAACACCTCTGAACTATTGTTACGTTTTAAAGGAAACCTACTTAATCAAATTACTGCGTATTTCATTAGAATGAGTGTGTTCATTTTTCAGCTTCGCTTAACGTAAAGAAATGTTTTCCGAGTACATACAAGTTCGACATTCATGAATGCTTCTAAAAGAATTGCTAAATCCCTTACTTTATATATTTCCATCTAGTGACAATGATTTATCTTATAAATAGCTTAGGTAAAGCACAACAATCTCGCTTTAATTGTAAATAGAATATACCGGGTAAAAAATGTATGTTGCGATTAGACTAACTTCTCTATTTTATTAGGAACAAAACACATGCTGTAAGCAGTTATGTATGAAACACAATTTGAATACTTGACGTTGAATGTGTTATATTGCTTACCAGTTTGATGTCCATGTACTATGCCAAGTTGTGTCAGAAAAATAAATACTCAAACTTTTAAATTGGAAGTTATATTGACAATTGAATGATTCAAATGCACATGGACACATCGTGGATTTACATAGCTACTTTTGAAGATTCAAATGTCGGACCCAAAAACTAACCTTTAAATGATCTTTGAAATTTCAAGGTCTTATCAATAATCCATCCTCATGTACCTATTTCCCAAAGCAAAAGTTTGCAGCTCCAATTATAGGGTCTACAGATATAGAATCAGTTGTATATCCATTATACCTTAGTGGACAAAGATTTTTCCGGAAACCTATCATCAACAATTGACAATCGTCTTTTCTTGTGGGAAAGTTACACAATGGCATATTATGAGCAAAAGAAGTTGTAGAAGTAGGTATGTACACCCTTTAAAATACCTACGTAACATACTTCAAACTTTTTTTTACTGAAACATAACCTAAAGATGTGTGACGATGGTGGGACGTAAGGCTAAAAAATAGATAGTAAGTAGGTAAATTATTAGGGACCAGTTGCTTCGCCGTTTGAGACTAAAAAAGGATTGTATGCTGTATAGGTATCAACAATTGTCTTCACCCGCTGATGCACCGATCGGAGACTGTTCTTTATTCCGCTAAAGAACACCAGAGGAACGAATAGTTTTAGTTGACAGCATGCATCTTTCCTTTATTATTTGTTCATCTTACCGAGTCGAAAAGCTTGTTTACCAATGAAACCATTAATAGGTAGTAATTTCTCATTCAGTAATGTTCATGCCTTGTGAATTTCGTTTAAGCCACAGAACTCGAAAACAATTACCTATGTATGGTTCTAGTTCTACTGTTGATAACCCCAAATTGTAATGAAACAGATAGGGCTCATCGAAACCGCAGTGTATCTGGTTATGTGTACTAGCACACATTTTTTAACATCACCGACGAATTTTAAAATGCATAAATTAACAATATTAGTTTATAACAATTTTAACAATGCATGTTTTTAAAAATTTTAATTGGTCGTTTTTTCTTCTTTATATTGTTATCCCCCGAAGAAGGCTGAAGCATATGGCCGAAACGTTGGGAAGTTCGTATTTGTGAATAAGCATTCGTAGTATATCCTATCTTCATCATTTAATAATATTGGTCTCACTAAATTTGTCAATTTCAGAATCATTATATTATGAGTTAAGGAGAAGCAGTAGTAGCACTTAGTGCGATTACAAAAATTCGAATCTATGCATTAAATCTGCATACAATATCAATATCACTGAGCTGAAACTATAAAACTATTTTCAGGAGAATTTCGAGATGATACACCCACCATCTACTCGTTTGGATTATTAAGTAGCGAAAGCTGGTTTATAAGATCGTCCATGGTGTCGGTCAGTCCTTCTGTTATCCCGTTATATTTCAGAAACGCTTTAAAGTTTTGACTTCAGATTTCGCACACTGACTCGTTTCCTCAAGCGCATGCTTGTCACACATAGATGCAGCAAAAGCAGCCACCTTTTATTTCTGATATTTGCTTAGCCCTGCGAAAGTGATGTCGCACTAAGGTCGTGGTCAATTTTATACTAAAGTAGCGATCCATTTCGTACTACTGTAGTGCTTCATGTGGCATTAAAGTAGTGTTTCATGGCGATTTCGCTACTTTGCAAGTTGTACAACCTCATTGGTTTCGGAAGACGTATACAATTTTCGACTGCAAGATTTAGACATAGTAAGAGCCTGATGTGGTGTAACTTACTACTTAAGGGTTAAATAAAGATACAGTTTGCTGTGTGATTTTCCCTAAAATTCTAATCGTGGTTTGTTCTATTTTTTCGGCACCTGCATCAGATAAATTCCCTCAACGGTTAGTTGTCGGATTTACAAAAAGGGTTCTACGCGGTTAAAACCAGTCCAGAGAAATAGTTTCTCGAATTGTATTTGCCATTCCAAAACTACGTACACTGTACTGTATTTTCACCTGTTTTATCACATACGAAGACTTTGAAAGATAATGCTTTATGTGGGAGATGTCACTGCAAATTAAAGCATAATTGCATAGGTGTATTATCTGAATGGTTTCTGAGTACTGCATTCTATTGTGGAGATCATTTAGATGCAATGTGCAAAGAATGAATGAAATCAGCCAGGTATAACAAGATACTGTTACTGTCCCTGTCCCTTGAAGATGCTCAGCAAGTGACACCACGATTGCATACTTCTTTGACACATTATACAATTTTTTTACAAAAGAGGCTTACAGAAAAGAAAAAAAAACTTCAGTGCAAAATATTCTTGAATGACATTGAAGTTATGGAATCGTAGTAACATTTGCTGAACATCTTGGAGCGACAGTAACTGTATACAAGTCATTCGTTTTTAACCGACAGTAATAGTAATAAGAGAGTGACCGGCTGCAGATACGTATTTATATGATACGCCTGCTGACAACGAAACCTCATACATCATTCAGGAAACATTTTAACATTTGTTAAGCCTAATTTAAATCTTTACAGTTCGAGTCAACATGCATTATACAGCTACTACTGAAAGCACGCCAAACCAAAAATGGCAAACGGTAAAGTTGTAACATGACTACCAGGTGCACAAAATGAAAGAGACAGGTGCGATCCTCAATTCACATCTGAGTTATTTTGAGTTAGATAACTGCCGCACTGCTAGATATTTTTTGCGTCAGTAGAAGCGTTCTCCTTACATGTTTCGGGTTTGTGTCTAATCGCTAATGATGGAAAATTTAAACCTTCATTTTGATAACCATCGTACAACTGTTGGAATTGACAGCGAGGACACATCCGTGTTCAAATATTTTGTACCGTATGCGGTAACATTGCTTTCCACTTTAAGTTCCGTAGCTGTGTTTCTTCTAATCTCATCAAGTTCTCGAGATGGAGAGTCAAAGGCTAAACTAAGGAGAAACTTCGAAAAGTCAACAGTCCTTCCTGGATATGGAATGCTGGGCGATAGAGTTAATGAAATAATTGAATTGTTTTTAAACACGCTGGCAATTTACGTTCACAAGTAAGTACAAGTTTTACACTGTCCAATTTTAAACACTCTTCAAATTCCAATAATGTAAGGTTGAAGGTACTATTTCGTATTTTGTGAGAAATGTCCCTAACCGCAGATGTGAAAGTTGAAAGTGTAAGGAAGGACGCCCATAAACAGCATAAACAAGTTGACTACATCAACATAAGTGAAACTGAATCACGTTTGTTGCTACAATACCGTGCGTCCATCATAACACGCTTCACGCTGTTACACTTAGACCTTTGCACAAGCGACACACTGAACTTTTCGACCGACTCTGTGCCACTCTACTCTAAACTTTCAGGACAAAACGCAACACTTTTTAGGAACCCTCTGGAAAATTTACCTTCGGGAATTATCATGCTCTGTGTCGCGTCAATATATCCAAAATATATTTTTTTAATTTTTAAATAATATAAAAATATAATTAAAATGTGTATGGATACTTTAAAATGATGGTCTAAAGGTATGTTTGTCTTTTTCAGTGACGGAAATCGAGACTGTCCTAGGAGAATGTTGTGTGAAGCTAATCAACGAGCTGCAGAGTACGGTACGGGATATGGAGTAATGACTTACGCACTTTCATTAAGCGTTTCTTTCTTATTGAAAGGCCAACGCGTCTCAGAGAGTATGGAGGCGATGAGGCGAGGAAGACATGGAATGGACTGCAAATACACATATCCTAAATGTCCATTTTCTCTTTAGGGATATTTAGAAATAAAATTACGTACTTTAATTTAGTAAGGCCTTTGTGTATAACTCGAATTCTACTATAATGTAATTTGTACTTTTGATGACTCTTGTGTCTTGGTATTGCAGGTGTTGATATTATGAAAGGAAATAGCGTAGATATTTATTTATGTATGATTTGTGGTGGACCCTATCCGTTCTTAAGGAAACTTAGTGCATAATATGGAGTCCGAATCTTAGTAGTAGATAAAGACGATAGATGGACTGGGTGATTCCATATTTAACAGTTACCCTAGTTTCCAACAGAAAAATCTCGTTGCGTGTTCGGAGATGAGTAGTTCATAGTTGACTGGTTGACTCATGTATACTCCGACAAGAAATAAATGACACTGCGGATTAGAATTAAATGCGTACTCCGTCAATCTTTTTTAGCTGGAGTAACTAGTCGCGAAATAATGTTAAAACAAAAAGCTAATCATTCTGAGAGCATATCTCTTTATTTTTTACTTATGAAAATTAAGGTTGTATAGATTTCTATTCTATGAAGCACATCTAAACCAAACCATGTTTTATTCCATGTAGATCAAGAAATTATTCATGTTAAATTTTACGAGAAAAATTCGTATAGCGTTATGACAATGGTCTAATATAGTAAAATGGTCAGTTATTATTTTCTTTCAAAAATCCGACAAGGAACCATGCTATAAATAAAGGCTGTATACGCACAGCTACATATAAGGATGAGACTGAAGGCAAATCAGCAAATGAAAGGAAAAAAGGTTAAATAGAGATTTGCAATGATACACAGTAAAATCTCGATATAATTGCCTTCGTTATAGTGGCTTTTCGTTATTATTGCAGAACTATTCCCCGCCCTTCAGTTTTACATGTAAATCAACCTCTTTATAATTGACAATTTTATAATTGCCTTCGCTATAATTGCCGGGCATTTCAATCCTCTGCCACATAAAACGCATGTTAAAATACCTTCGTTATAATTGCCTACAAGAAGATTTCGGCCTCACTCAAAAATAAAAGAGGTTTGTGGTAACATCAGCATTTTTGTTGCCAAAAAGAGATACAAT
>VICI01002476.1:0-16549 GCA_019593645.1 Akabosia matsudoensis
ATCCAAAAACTAGATATCGTGAATGTCGGCGTATAGCCATTTCTCGAAGAATGTTACTAAGGATCTCCTTGTTATTGTACAATTTTTTATATTTTATATTTATATTTTTTTTGAAACGCTTTTACTGAAGCTACGGCCTTAAGGCTGCATTCAAGATGAATTTTATGAATAATGGTTGTTTATTTTATTTTTGGTAATGTCTTGACGATCCAAATTGTCTACGCACTTACAGTGGGTGACTGCTTGCACGGGTTTTGGAACCAGTGGCTTGTGACAGGCACTACGGGCTCCAGACGTTAGCTGGCTAAACATGTTCTTAACATAAAGTAGGCAGCGAAGACTGCTCTTCAAAATTTGTTCAGGCGCTGAACGCAATGATGCTTTATTTGGTAGATATACTGCATTTGTTTCAAGTTAGATTTCCAAATAAATGGCTTGATTCGGATCGAATTAGCGAGTAAACGGGCCACGCGCAAAAGGTGCTTCTCGAGCAGAAAATATAAAGCAAACTTGGATCCACAACTTCTCTTCAGGAGTACCCCTCTGTGCATGGCCCGTTTACTCGCTAATTCGATCCGAATCAAGCCATTTCTTTGGAAATCTAACTCGAAAACAAATGCAATATATCCACCTAATAAAGCAAGCATTGCGTTCAGCGCCTGAACAAATTTTGAAGGGCAGTTTTCGCTGCATACTTTTTGTTCCGAACATGTTGAGCCAGCTTGCATCTGGAACCTGTATTACGTGTCGGAAGCCACTGGTTCCAAAACCTTTGCAAGCAGTCCCCCCAGTGTAACTGTGTGGACAATGTTGATCGTCAAGACATTGCCAAAAATAAAGTAAACAACCATTATTCTTAAAATTAATCTTGAATAGATCCTTAAGTTCAAAAGGCAAAAGAAAATCTATTTTCATGTCCAATACGAAATTTAAAAAATCACAGCATATTATCCGATTGAATGTAAACTAAAATATATAGCATTATGTTTCGTGAAGCTTCATTAAAGCTCCTGTAGGGAAATAAAAGCTCTTACAGGTACACAGCTATTAGGACGAAACTGAAGACTAATCATAATATCAAAATATGAAATGAATAAAAAGTGAAAAGGCAACAAAAGGACAAAATAGCCGGCCTCAGTTCAGTTGAGAAATCGCATGCGGGAACCTATGAGGAGATATCCTATGATATCTATCTGACATCTGATATCTTACTCCACATGTCGGTGCACGCACAAAATAGTTTACCCCTGACCTCAGGCCTGACGCCTCATAAATTGGACTGAGCATCAATAGGTTCTAACTAGTGACCTAAACTACTATACGTTCATTCTATGAACCAGAACATATTATTAAAAAACAAATGAATGCATTTGATGTAAACTCCATTCGAGGATTTGAGGCTAGTCCATTCGAAACCGTCAATCTTTTGATTTTGAGTTGTCGCTACGCCATATTTGATAAAAATCGGTCAAAATGAGTTGACTGTAGAGCGTTCACTGATAGACGGAACGACAGGAAAATTCATCAATGTTATTACTTGCATGAATTGAAACAATATTACGTATAAATGAAGATTTAGCGATTGTAAAGGAAATTTAACTTTGATTTAAGAATTTATTTATTTTTATTGATTACATATAATTTCCAATAATATATTATAATAATGCAATGTAATACTATTCCAGCCATACTTAATCATTCAGCATTTAAATATGCACAATACACAGTTTTGCTTTCTAGCGGAAACGTTCATTATTTTTTAGATCTAATATGCTCAAGGTATATTATGTAATATGAATGTAAAAAAACATTCTATATTTACTGATGTTTCAATTTTCAATCGTTTCTCGTTCCGCAACATTTCCTTCAGTTTTCGTTCCATCAACTGCAAAAAGTATTAGCAATATAGGAGTTTCTTACGTACAAAGGCATCTTTAGTATCTTCCGTTTGAGTTTCAGAACTATAAATGTCTACTTTGCAAATGGTTATCATTTCCAAGCACGTAGATAAGGAAAGTGTACTCATCTACTTTCTTGAAATACCCGATGACAAATCATCATTGTGCATGACTAAAAACTACAACTTCCGAGAAAAAATTTCTTTGTCATTTTTAAGGGAAAGAGCAAATCCATGTCATTCTAAATTTTCCACTTGATTTTCGTGCCGCATGCCCTAAAAAAATCCCTTTTCAAGAAAACTTCATCGTTTTAGATACGAGAAAAATAAATTTTTATTGGTGTAGCTTTTTGCGAGTGATCCAAAGTAAATGTATGGTATTTCCCATAACTTTCTATTTTATAGACAAAACCAGAAGCGCGTTGCAAAATTTTTCAGGATTTATCATATAGGCATAACTTGAAGTACTTACGTTTTTGGTACATGCTTGTCCGATTCAGCATATGTCTGACCGACTTTTATATATTTTTATGGTGAATGAGGAACCACGAGTCCAACAACTTTTACTACATATACAACATATAACTGCGTAAACGTCTTCAAGATTTTCAAACGTATGAATGAAACCATTTATCATATCTCTAATCTTTCTCATCTCCTGGTTCTTATACGAGCGTTGGACGCTTCACTCCTGCTGCATTATATTCTTAACATGTCAATACATTTATCAAGTCAAGGATAAAACACAGTAGGATCTTCCTTATCCAAAACGGCAGAAAATAAAGCCGTAGTCCATTAGCAGTGTTGTCGCGTGCCATAAATATTTTCTTTGTACTTGTTCGCCTTCCAGTTCTTTCTAGTTTTAGAAGCTACTTGAATTGAGTGGGTGTGGTATGGTAACAGTACTTGGTCTTGACCTCGTTCGGAAACTCAATATCAGTATGAACTGGATGTGGATATACTCATGGTTTCTTGTTTGGTCATTTACTCATGTACCTTTCTATGCATTATGTTTCTCGGTGTATCAGATGATAAGATGCCAAAAGTAATGATTGAAAGATTGTTTGCCGAATCAAGCAAAACTCGATCTCAAACAGGGCAAATTTCAATTTGAAAGACTGAATGACAATATGTGTGCGACTTTAGGATGCTGTCTCTGATATGTCAAAATTTGAAGATTTTAAAGGGGTTGAGTTTGAAACTTTCATGATGGAAGTTGAACGGATTTTCGCATGAACTATGACATGGGAGGCCATTCGTCCACAACATGTTAAAATGCGATTCAGCTTTGTTACTTACATTCCATCTTTTACGCAGTACGTTTTGGACTTGTAAATATAAAGGTAGATAGGTCATTTAGGATTCCTTTACTTGTTTTTGTAGATGTAACTTTATTCGAGCTGTGCAGATTCTAGAGGAGGAATGTAAGGAATGCATTTTTACAATGAAAGAAATCCTTTATTTGTGAGAAAAAAGCCGCTATTGAAAAGACAAATACATCTTAACGAAACGTCTTCTCTGCTTATCCATGCAACAAATTCACCATAGGCACAGTGAACAACAGAAAATGTAGCTTTTTTATGGCTTGTTACATACGTGTTTGTAGTTCTCTTAACTTGTAGACTATCCAGCTTCAGAATTTGGCAAGCGGACCGAGAAATGTGTGTACCATCCTTTCTTAAAACAATATTTTACTGAGATGGAACTACTTTTCTTTATTTTCCACCTCTTCTTCTTGGAAATGAAGCTACTGAAAAAAGGCAAGCGTAATTTTCCATCGTTCGTTTAATTTCATTGCTTTCCTTTCCTCATATATATTTTTATAGCGCTTTCTGTTGATTCATGAGGTAAAGTGAGGACGATTCCTAGCCCTATTCTGGCCAAAGTCGCAATGGAGCGGTCGCTAGGCTATGTTCAGTTTTATGCTTTTATGATGTGCTTATACTATGTGAATCATCTTCTTTGAAGAAATTCAGTTCGATTTGCTCAACTCATGACTCCCTCTGCTATTCATTAGCTTTTTATGTTGTTAAAAATTGGAAAAGTTAAAACTACTTTTGATAGCTTGATTAGTGGGTCAGAGGAGTTGCAGATTGTAGCTTTCAAAAATAACTAGTGCGGTTGTACGGAATTGCAAAGGAGCGAAAGCGTGTACATTTTGTAGAATCAGGAATACACAAGTAAGTCATGTGCAATCATCAGGAATAGAATAGATTTTTCTGAAGCTGTGACAAGGAGAAACACCAGTGTGACGAATCTCAAGTCCGTACGTTATGGTGTTTCCGAGGTTTCGCAATCACAGAAAGAGGGACAGACTGGGCTAACGATCTTGTAATAAAGCTGCTTTCTCTACCTAATAAAACCAGGAATCTTTTCGACTGATAGGTATTGTTGATCGCTGTTTGAGCATCTGCTCTTTCATCATTAGATTGTCAACTCCATTACTTTAAATTTTAAATCATCATATAGCACCCCGATTTAGAATGAAAATCTTAGATCCCATTAGTACATAAATCACGACTGCAAAAGTAGCTTTGACTAGTAAACTTTAATTTTAGTGTAATCGATTGCATATAAGAAACCCTTAAACCCCCTACATCATGGCACCACAAGATTTTAAGTTCTGTTTCGAAGAGAACTGGAGCATCTATAGCGGCATTTTATTTCCATTGGTCACCATCAACTCGTAGTAACTACATTTTGTGCTATGGTGCACACTAAGCACTTGGAAACAGTCAATTTCGAGCATCCTTTGTGAAACTGATATTACTAAGTAACTGACTTGGAATGCACATTATCATGACCGTTAAGAGAAATGCTCATGGTAGGGAAAAACTCATCATCAGAATTCCCACTTTATCGTTGTTTCGCCTTTCGCCAAAATAATTCCCTAGTCATAGTGTCTTAAGTCCAATATTACCCTGCTATCGTTGGTTTTAACTTCAATGCGAATTATATTCTGGAATAGTTAACCTCGTTAAAAACTGGTTCATTAAGGGAGAAAGTGGAAACACTAGCTGTCTTTGATTACACGCACATGCATACCGATTTAATGTTACGTTTTCGAGTTGAGACGATAAGCTAGAATTGGTACATGCATACATACTCCACTTCACATTAATTTGGTAACTTTTTTTAATAACAATAATCCCCGTCGTGTGTACATAACTACACGCCTTGCCTGTTCATTATGAGCGTCCGCGTTAATGAAAAATAATTTGCTTCCAACAACAAAAGAAAATTGCGATACAGATGCAAAATGAGTTTACAGTTATTGTCATTAAAACTGTTCTCATTTTCTGTTATGCTCGAGAGTCGGGGTACGAAGATAAAGGAATGTTATTCTTGCGTTATGTAGTTCTATCGTCGTCTTGGTTTTTTTCTGTTAGTTTTGATTTAAAAGTGTACTACATTCATGTGCCAAATTTATATGTTATAATGGTAATGTTGTGCTGATTTCTACGCGTTTTTGATATACTATATGTAGCCTATTTACTGTCTAATCGATTTATGCAATGCTTACTCACGATTCATTTACTTTAATTGTATCATGCTGATCAAAAGAAAGGGAATCTACCTTTAGCACACATTCCTAGTGTGCATGATCAACTGCTATATGTTTACCGATATAGCTATTAAAATGGTAAAGTGATAATAAACTAGGATTTAGTGTAGACAATAGACTTAAAATGCTATTACCCTAGTAATACACTTTTCTCTAAGAACCAGTGAAAGTCGGATCCGTGTTTCTCAATCTCATAAAATTTAAAAGGTTCTATCTCCTTTTAACAATAAAAAGTGCAAGTGGTTGCAAAAAAGGCAGTACAGTTTTCGACCAATGCGATCCTTTATGGCAATAGAGTTACAAAAAGGAAGATTATGAAAGGGTGTCCCTGATTTGGAACAGTTGTGTAGCTTTACAAAATCAAAAGTAATAGCGCGACTTAATGCAATGAGCTCAGAAACTCACTCCAATACGCAGTTATGGCTTAAGAAGGTAGGCTCGTTTTAGCTTTTTTTTCTACGTTGTAGTTTCGTAGTTAACGAAAAGCAACCAATCATAATAATAAACGAAAATGTGCAAGTAATCAAGAATACTCTCATTTAAAAAAATCTTTGTTCTACTGTTGCTACGTTATGGGGTTTTTTCGTAATTTATATTAAGCACGTAAAGTAAGAGACTCAGGCATGTTAAAAACCTACGAAGGAGTTCTAATAAGAATAATAGCAATCAGGCCCAATCAAAGAAAACAGTTTATACATGAATGCACGGGAAACAGGAGATTTTTCATTTTGTTCCTCGGTTATTGGTTTTCTCAATTGGCTGAGTGTATGCATCTTCTCACAATAACTTGCACAATCTGATTATTTCCGTTTCATCTTTGCAAGTAATATTGAGTCACTAAATTACATGGTTCTGCTGATGATTTTCGTGGAAAAGGGTGAAATTGAAAGGAGTGTTTCCAATAAACTTACGAAGAAGTAGCCTAATAAATATAGAACGGAGGAAGCATTTTTCTCTTTCTCTTTCTATTGCCTTGACATTCATTATTCTTGGGCGCTCTCTCGGTGAGCCTTGTGCGAGCACCTACAGTTCCCTGACAAACAAAAGAATCAAATAACTCTGATAAAAATGAGCACTGACGATGTTCTATTTTGTAAAGGCGGGCGTGCTGCCACCGTGAAAAATGGTATGTCATCTGGAAGTTGTGATGAATACAATAAATAGGACCACCCACTTTTCTACTTGCTATGCCTCTCGATCACAAGAAAGGCGGATGCCGTTTTTTTAAAAGTTTTCTTATGAGCCCTCATCTACTTTCTCGCGAAGGAAAATATGATGATGAGTTTTGCAAAAATAAGACATGACACTTTTGAGAATTTAGAGTAACTCTTTTGCAAACTTCGTCTACTGATTTCGATGTATTCTAGTTATAACTGGTAGGTTTCCTTATTCAGTGTTGACGCTGACAGGCTCGACAATCTAGGAAACAAGACTTATCAATGAATGAAAGAACGAGACGCGATACGTAATTTAGTAACAAAAGACCGCGTCGCCATCGGGTTTCTCAGCTAACTAGAGCAGGGACACGAGGAGAGTTTATCGACTCAATCCTCGATGAAGCAAAATTTGTTCTATTGTAAAAATGGGGGAATGCAAATGTTTCATTGATAAAGTTGATGATACCGGCAAGGAAAATTGGCACACGTATTTCCTTTTTCCGGCAGACAATTCAAGTATATGACATACATTGTACATTGTATGGTATGTTAGTTTTAGGTATTTGAAAGTGGGTGAAGCACAAAAGGAGCTTTTATTTAAATTCATGTGACACAAAATTGGTTTCTGAGGATTTTTATCTACGAAGATAAAACTTTGGTTCTGTGTCATGATGCAATTTACGTTTAATTTTTTTAACTGCCAGAAACCCGACCTTATTTTTATAAGCAATAGCTTTGGATATCGTAATTTATATCCGAAAAGATGGAAAAAGAATGGTGTTTCCAGATGTAAATGCAAACGGTCTCGCAGTCGTTTTATATGAGAAATACACTTAATTTAACCTGAGGTAAGGTTCCGAAATAAATAAATAAATAACTGGGCAACCACGAATAATCAACATCGATTGGCTTCTCGTCATAGATTAAAAACATAAAAAGTAGCAATAGTAATGTACAGGGATAGGCCTAAACATGTATCAATAATCTTTTGGATTTTTAATTTTCGTTGGTGAGTTGTTTGAAAAACGCCATAAACATGTCCCCATTTACTTTACATTGCCAAGTTCGACTTGAGTTCTAGCACCCATAATGTGGAACACAAAAGTTTTCTTTCGTGGTTCGGATAGCAAATTTGGGTATGGTTTTAAAAAAACGGTTCGCTCTATATTCCGACACCGCTAACACCGGCTCGCTGGGAGCATTTAAGGAAATGTTGCTCGCTCGCTCGTGAGAAAATCGAACGAACCGTTTTCGCATTTATTGCTATTTTTGCGATTTGCTACTCGACCTGTAAAAGAAAAAGTATTTATTTTCCACATTTCGAACTCGAGTCGAACTTTGCAACGTAAAGTTAATGGGGACACGTTAATGGCGTTCTTTCAAACAACCCACCTTCGAAAATTAAAAATCCGAAAGCTTATGGATAAATGTTTGTGGCGATCCCTGTACATAACCATAACAGCAATAACATAGCACAGTTGAGCCTTATATGTAAAGTTTTCGAAAGAAAAGAAGACAATCTCAGCACTAATATGTTCCTTTTGAGGTAATGTTCGTAGGCCTAAAGATTTTCTATTCTACGCGTAAATAGGCAACCTTACAACTTGAATAATAAAGGGAGTACTCAATTACTTTTAGTATTACAAAGGCAAGGTAAAGGTCGCAGAAAGACTCATTTTTAGAAATCTAATGTAAAAGTAAAATGCGTAGATTTGGTCTTTTCTGCTAAAAATTGATACCTGGAACGATATTTTCTATTGCAAAAAAAAAATAAATGCGTAGTTCATAGTGGAATGGCCACGTATAAATTTCATTTTTATTGATGGGATATCTTGACTAGAAATTGGTACATTGAACGGATACTCAATGGTCTGAATGGAGATAGTCATCGATTTGTCACCTAAATGACAATTGTTACTGTGGCCAAGGACCCCGATCTTTTTATTCAACTGAGGAATCCTTGAATTCAAAGAAAATTGTCTTTTGTATTGTCTCGCGGCTTAGGTGTGGTAGCTTGATTGAGTACGAATGCATGTTCAATTCCAAAACCACTGAGATTGTTACATCAACTTTCTCCAAAATTTCTTACTTGCCATTATACACTTATATGCTGTTCGCATGCTGGTATCTTCGCTTTTTAATGTTATTGGCAAGGCTATTGAGAGAGAGAGAAAAAAAAATGACACAATATTCGCATACATACGAAACAGAACAGCATGTGACGATCTTTTCTGATGAATGCTTTCACATTATTTTGGCTTATATCTTGCTCGTTACCATCCTTGTTTCAAAGTACGAAAGTACTCTGCATTAATCAAACAAAGCGTCTAGGCTTTTTAATGAATCGGGAAAATCGCACATCACACAGGGATCTCTGCATGGGGTAAACGAGTGAAACCATTTGCCAAAAATGTAAACAATAGCTTTTCTACGAAGCAATACGACACTGGAAGTCATAGTGTGGTAGAAACGCTCACATATCAGTAGACTACACTTTGACAACAGCAGCAGTTAAGAGGAAAAGTAAAAGAGCTCTTGATAAACTAGGTCAATGAGACATTATTTTTACTCAAAGAATGTCTGCTTTCTTTTAGTGGACTTTCACCAACTGCTACAGTGCGGAACCTTCCACATGCCAATTTTCTGTTGGTTGAGTCAAAAAGAAAAGACAAAGTCTCGACCACAATGAAAACAGTAAAGTTCAGTTCGAAATATATGGACGTGAAAGCTCTTTCTTTAATAGGAATTAATTGACAACCGTTGTCAGGGTCAGCATGATTCCAAAGGAAAAGAAATATATAGTTGAGAGAAAAATGTTTCTGTTAACAGTTCTTGGCAAACTACTCCTCAACTACAGCAGAACTAACAAGATGAGCCAACATTATCATTAGATAACTAAAGTCTGTTTTGTATCAGAGTAAACACTTTTTTGAAAACTTACACCACTGACACATCACTTTTACTTTGTGTAGTGATGAGACGGTAACTGAAATGAAATTTGCTGAAGTTTTGATTACTAATGGATTCTAGGATGTGCGTAGCCACGGATCAGTCGAAAAGTAAGAATGGAGTAAGGTATTGAGGAAGTTCTAATTGTATGGCAAAAGTTCGGTGATTTTGCTGTTTCAAAGTTTTTCTCTTTTCTGGCTTCCTCCGTTGCTTGATATCTTTTCCCACAATGACATGAGCCTTTGTTAAGTCACTGTCATCAAAATTGTTGTGTATTTTCAAGCGCCACGGACTTTCCTATCTACATCGACTGCATTGAAAAGAGTTTGATAGAAAATGGTGTGAAAGGGTACATGGCCACTAACCCGAAAGGAAAATGTTCTTATTCACCAAAAACTAATCCGCTTGTATCCTCCATCCATGATTATTTCCAGAGAAGATAATACATAATAATAAGCTTATGATTCCAGTATACTAACACCGTAGTGATTTTCCACAAGCGCTCATTTTCTTTCTCAAATTGTGCAAATTCCTTTATTTGGTGAAAATGTAACCCTTCCGGTAAGACAACCAAACGTTTTTATCGATGATCATCAGCGTTGTCAGTCACTTCTTTTTAGATGAGCTTAAAAGCTTAAGACTGGACGGTACATCACTGCCATCCAAGCATCTTTTTTATCGTTCTCTCCACATCCTTTTTTATTATTCATTTCCAAATAGCTAGTGGTAACGGAGCCTTTTTAAAGAGCTTAAAAGCTTAAAGATTCACTCGAGAAATAAATAAGCGTATCAGTAGAATTGCAAGCTCAAGCTCCCGTGCTATTTTTTTCTGCACAGTAGGAAAAGACGTCTAGTGTAACCATGGAATATGACATGCCGGATAAACCGCACCGAGAAAAGTTAGGAACAAGGAAAAAAATTAAATCAAATCCAGTACATTTATATTTTACGACACTGTAGAGTTGTTTGGTGCTTTTTTGCAAATTGCATTTAGCATGTGACGAACGAGCTTCTCTTATAACGTATGTGAAACTTGTGTTGCCTGTGCTTTCACTTCCAGAAAAGTTTTTTGTTATTCTGAGATTTAATACGACCTAGAAAATGATTTTTTTTGCAAGTTGATTTCCTTTCTATACAGTCCCAGCCACATAATAGAACACTGGAGACAGCTGGACTATCTAATGATCCTATTTACCCACTCATGCAGAAACTAAAGTACTGTGTAAAATGACAAATTTCACGGTACTGGTCATCAGCAGATTTCAACTGTCTGCGTAGCTTCACAACACAAATCCCTCATAGCTTTCTCCGTTCTTTTTTTTTGTGGTAAAAATCTCTTCACAAAACGAAGAAAACTTTTGTTCTACGTCATTGGCTCAATTGTGGTATACATGGTCTTTAGATTCAGTTTTTGGATGGTGTGCCAAACACACGATAACGTTAATGTTACCATCATCAAGGACAAAAATCCAGAAAAAAAACCAAGAAACTTTCCACCATCTAAATTTTGTTTACCATATCATTTCAGATTTCTGCTTTAACTTAAACGTACACAAGTATTAAAGTCAGAACAGTTTTTCTGCTAGTTCAAAATATTTTTAAGCTCTTTGGCCTACTTTATTCGAAGACTTCACAAATTAAACCTAATATGTACTCATGTTTCATCATCATAAAATAAATATGAAAACAAGCAAGGAAATAAGATAGTCAAATCCCGTTTCACTGCTTCAAAAAGTTTTTACATCAAGTTTTGTTAATTTGTTCAACAACAAAAATAATCGTATCTTCATGTCGTTCCGATGTAGACATTTCCCCGACGCGCATCGTGTACGTACAATACAGAACTGACCTATAGTCGGGTTGGGGTTGAACCAAAAACAATGGTAACAACTTAGCTTATTTGCAAAGTTCATTTGAGTGTTAGTGTTTCAGCTGAAAAGGAACATTTGCAGGGTATATCTAGCTAGTGCAATTCCCAATCGCTAAAGAAGCTGGCGGCTATGACCGGGAACATTTTTTGTCGACAGCGAGTTCGGAATGTATGTAACTACTTGCAAACTTTATTTTTATTACACTGGTGGTAACAAACTTCGTCCACTAATTTCGTTATAACAGACTTCCTTGTTATATAAACTGCCAAGTTGTTAAGCAATATCTCTCTAGCAACATTATCATCACAATAACTAGTTTTTTAATCTAATGCAAATTTTTTTCTCATCTCGGGGAAAAAACATCCGGCCGCGTTTTTTGACAAATACTAGAGCAATTTGATAGAGACAGAGCAGCAAACACGTTTCCGGCTGGAAGAGAGGCTAGCCACCTAAATATTTTGCAAGTTAGATTGGCTTTGTACATGCTTTGTAAAAAATCATGCTGCTATTTTTTCGGTATTATTATGCAAGGATGTTTATTACCGGATTCCCTCATGTAATGCAAATGATGGGAATCCCCATTGTGGCTCAGAATACTACCGTTTCCGGTTAGCATTCTGGGAAAGTTTAGAGTCACCGCGAGTGCCACTTCATCAACCATACATGACTACTAGATAACCCCGTTCAGTGGCCTAGTTAATTTATTACTTACATTTATAAGTTTTGAAATGCCCGGAAAGTAAGAGAAAGTGGGAATCATGAATAATTCTGTTTCATTGCCTTGTTTACCAACGTCTTATCTTATGCGATAAACTAAGTTATCAATGTGACCAAACATTATGACATTATGATTGGTTGTTTGTTCTTATCCTTCACAGGAACAAATGAAAATGAACTGAAAGGGCTCTAATGGACGAAGATGAGTAATCTTCTAGTTTTTGCCCTTGCACTTACCCTCCTACCACCACGTAAGAGAAAGTTTGCTCTTGTGCTCTAAAAATGTTTATTTTAAAAGGAAATAAACAAATTCAGAATAAAAAGGAAAGTGTTTTCATGCTTTCTACTTCTACTAGATTGTGTCACGGAAAGTGGAGGAAATATCTCCACTTCCTCCACCCCGCAACCGTTCACATCTCCGCTCCCCGCCAAGGATGAGAGTTCCCCGGTGACCTCCAGCGTTTCCTTACACTTCTCAACGCCTACGACCTTACCCTCTCTGGTTACCCATCCTTCCAGCTCCATTCTGTCAACACTTCAGTCTTCCTTGCCATTTACGGGATCAACATCAAGAACCACTACAACGTCCCCGCAACGTCAATCTACTGTAACTCAGTTCACCGTGCCAACTGTTACAGCAAAAACAACAGCAAGATCGAAGGTTGTTGCTACATTAGTTTCAAATGCACATGAAAACAACGCCGTGAGCTACCGACACCGACACCATCCAAATCATCCTTGGGGTCCTCATTTTGAAGAAAACGTGGTAAATGTTACAATTCGAGAGTTTCAGAATGTACAGCTGGACTGTCGCGTTGGCTTAATAGAAGATAAAATGGTGTCCTGGGTGAGACGCAAAGCCGACCAACTTGATCTACTAACGCTTGGTAATACAAATCACAGCTCAGACCCAAGGTTCACCTCAGATTTCAAGTATCCCAATAACTGGAGACTTGGAATACGCAACGCATCCCGGAATGACTCCGGAATCTACTTGTGTCAAATCTCAACACACCCCCCAAAAGTTCTTGAGGTACAATTGACAGTAGAATCGCCTGAAGTATTTGTGATAAGCTCGAGAGGAGAACGTGTTCAAGACGTTTACTACAAAGAAGGCTCCACCCTTCAACTTATATGTGAAGGTATAGAATCGTACACTTTTTTTCGTTTCTTTCAAAGATGCAAAAGTTAATGAATGGCAAACTTTCTAGTAAACAATGTCAAGTCACGTTATGTAAACTGGTATCACGATGACGACCTGCTCAACCAGGACATAACTCGAGGGGGAGTAAGCATAAAAACGGAAATTGTTGCGGATCATGCGAAAAGTATTTTAAGCTTGGCTCGTATAACAAGAAATGATATTGGCACATATCTCTGCTCTGCACCTCCACAGAATGCAACTGTCACTGTGCATATTCTAGGTATTGACAACTCAAATTTCTTAAACGAGTTTTCTGTCAAAAGCTGTTACTTTTCCTTTGTCTTACTTTTCAGGAGAAAATCAAGCCGAGTTGTACCGTAACGGGGCCAACGATATGTCAAAATGGAGATCTCAAACTTTGGGAAAACTACTAACATTAGTAATAGTGTTCCGAAGCTCAATGTTATTTTTTAGACATGAGGTCTTGTCCAGAAATCCACTCTGCAGTATTAAAAGTTTGTAGCGCTCCTTATCATGATTCCGGACACATTAAGTAGTACAACATTTTCTTTTAAAAAAAATTGAAAGAGCTGCCAGAAATGGTTGGCAGGAACCGTGTTATTTATGTGTATCAATTTGGATGACAATTAAACATGCTGTGGTAGATTGGTTTTTCTACTTATGTATATTTTTATACTGAGCTGTCGCCAGGGAATGCAAATTAATAAACGAGTATTTATTGTAAACTGTTTGTCATACAGTAATTGCAGATGCGTCTTTATCCTTTTTGTCAGAGGATTGAGCCTTTGTAGATAACGCTTTGGAGTCAGAGGCATACTTGCGGGGTGTTTCAGGTGCGTGTGTCGGTAAGTTGGCTTGTTTCTTCTTGGCCTGTGGGTAATTTAATTTCCTTAAATGATATGCCATCCTGATCATATCCCGCTCAAACAGTGTTTGATCGTAAACAAATCCACGAAAGCGTTGCCGTAGGAGAATTTTTAAATACAAATAAAAAATCACAACGCAAAACCAGACACCAACAATGTCAAAAAATAGCCAGCAGTATATTAAGACATCAATATATCTTGCAGTCGCACAATCCTTTTCAGCAGCTTGCATCGAAGTTTCTTTAAATTTTATACAATCTTTGTCGGAAGTGAGGGCTGTGCTTTTCGCCAAAACTTGGAGGAGGGCAAACTTCCAAACGGGTTTGGAGCTAGATGACGACTTGCTGCAACTGACTTTGATCATCCATTTTAAGTTCACTCGAACTTGATTGATTTCCAGGTGGACATCGTTACTCCCAAACAGCCCGTATCGGTGTAAGTCGTATATTGAAGCATTGATGCATTTTCTGTACATCGACCTTGATTTTCCAAACTGCGGGAGCAAGGTCTGCTCTCCGTTCCCATTTTCTACTGTTGGTCGACTCCAGACGTAGCCCAGCGAAGTGGAAATCATCCACAACACAAGTATACTTGCCAAAACCAGCACAAAAAGGATGACTTTTTCTTGATGTTGGACTCGCAAATTTTGAGTCCTTTTGTGCCCACTAAGAAGTATCGTTGTGAAGGTTGCAAGCAGTAGGTGACCCAAAGATCCAAAGAAAAAGCGGTGCATGTACCACAACGCATCCTCTACTACTTCGCCGTACGGAAATGTGTCTGGCTCTCGAACAAAATAGTGCATTTTCAGAAACCATATTATCATTATAGTCACCGTTACAAGTATGAATAGCAATGCACATAAAACCTGAAATGTCCAAATAAAAAAGAATAACGTTTGTCACGGTAAGATTCGATACCTTTACGGATATAAAATTTTTATGCCAACTTACAGAGTAAGCTGCTATACTACCTATAATAAGCCTCTTCTTAAGGGTCTTTTTTTTCGGTTGTTGGAACCCTTCCTTCCACTCCAGCTGCGTTGTTTCCCCCTCACTCAGCTCAACATCCACACTAGGTTGATTCGTCTCTGACAATTCTACATGTACTGTTTCTCTAGTACTCGCTTTCACGGCCAAACTTGTCTTCTCTGTATCTAATGAGTGATTATTAGCGAATGACTCCGCCGCTTTTACATCTGAAGCTTTGCTCCGGTTCTCCGTCTGGCTTTGTAACACTTTAGAGCTATAATCTGCAGATTCCTTAGGAATCTCGGTACTGCTAGTAGTGGCCTTCGTCGTCCAAGGATAAACCCAGTCGAAACAACCAGTAGAACCCATTTCACATATATTTTTTGCATTTTCTTTTCATACATAGGCTACATGCTGCTTACATTTGCCGGTAAAATGTTTATTCGGATAAACTGGATTTTTTCTTCGTTAAACTGACATTTTTTTTCATAGTAAATGTTTTACAATTTCTATGCCAATATTAATGTTGCTTTCCATGGATAGATAGGGATTAAAAGACTGCTACTGTCCCATTCAATCGACATCGCTTGACTGCTGGATCAAATACGTAGGTGCTGTTTGACCCCACAGGAACAGAGCAATTTCGCGGAGTGAGTGTCCACATATTTAGCCGTGAGTAGTAAACGCAAGTGTAGTAGTCGCATTGGCGACAAGTTGGTTTTTGCTCAGCAGTAGGTTGATAAACGCCATTGGCAGAGCATGTAATTACACTGCTATTTGTCTGGGCGCAAGAAACTGTAAACAGTGTTGTTACCAGGAGAAGTACAGTGGCAAAGACATTCTATTGGGAAAATAAACGTATTGTTTTCAAACATTTGGAAATGCTTTTGGAACGGAAACTGTGCCTTACCATTATGTTAGTTCAAAATCAGAGTCAATTTCGTTAAAACTTTCGAGGTTCGAAGAAAAACTGGATGACGGTTGGTGCTTGGACACTGGAAAACTGGATCTAATGGAATGGCTGCTTTTCTACTGATTTCTGTAATGCTTATATACTGCAAAAATAGAGCTCTTTGTACATCACAAGCGTGCCGTACGTGCCTCTAAACAGCTCTTTTATGGAGACCGATTAGATGTCCTAAATATATTTAAGTTCTTTTTTAAAATTCGGGGTAGAATCAAACAATTGTTGGACTCGTTTGGGTTTTATTTGCACAACATAGTCGCAGGTTCTCATTTAAATAAAGCAAACAAATTTTTGTAGTTGAAACTTATATGTATAATTTATACCATGCATTTAGACAGATCCTGCAAAACAATTGCTCGCATACGTTTATTAATGCGCGTTTGGCTATGAAGTATGTTGACAAGAGAAATTTTATTACGAAGCTGAG
>VICI01002477.1:0-16545 GCA_019593645.1 Akabosia matsudoensis
TTAGTCAGGGACAGAAAGGTTGAAGGTCATGTGCTCATCACCCATGGCTTGTATAGCATCTGCAGACATCCAGGCTACGCCGGCTGGTTTTGGTGGTCCGTGGGTACTCAAGTCGTCTTGGTGAATCCTATTTGTTTCGTTGGATACTTTATCGCTAGCTCAAAGTATGTGTACTGATCATCATTTTAAAATGTTATATTGCAATATTATTCCTCTGTTAAATGTTGATTTTGTTGTGGTTTAGGTTCTTCCAAAGTCGGATCTACTATGAAGAAGCTTGTCTGATATCTTTCTTCTCGGATTACACTGAATATCAAAAGAGCGTCCCGAGAACGGGCGTGCCCTTGGCAAACGGATTTTTGGATTTCAAAGGTGCACAAATAAATCTCGATTAGCTGGCGCAAAAATGTGTTCTGTTAGTGGTCTTATGTGTTGGAAGAAGTGCCATTAGTGCTTTGGCAACGTTGTAGGACCAAATATAGCAGTTAGTTTATCATTTATTTTGTAACCACATAAATCTGTTTACTCGGTATGGAAACCCATTGTTTGTTTTTAGATGCTTTTAACAAGACTGATGACAAAAGTATAAAAGTCCGGGCTTTATAAACTCAATTAGTACTAATTTATTTTATCAAAACTAATAATTTTGTCATTCTCTCCGCGAAATATCTGCGCAAAATGTTTGGAATTAAAAATTACGAGTATTTTATTTCCCTCGCAAGATCAGATACTCAGGAAACGAAAGTTTGCAATTGAAAAAGAAATAAAATCTGCATATTCAAGCTGAAATGAAACCAACCTTTGAAGATTCGGACCTGATTTTCAGTTACTAGTTTTGATGCAAAAATAAAGGATATATATATCATGACAGTTTCACATTCAATATTTATTCGATTCCGCGGTCAACAAACAGCTAAGATGTCACTCAAAAACAAATTGGTAAATAAATTCATTTTATATTTCATATTCATTTTATAGCGCGCAGCATAGTGATCATTTCTATATAACCCAGCTTGAAAGCATCCCTTAACATTTTCAGTTATAATATCACTCGCACGTTTCCAAATGGGCACACTTGCCAACAAAATTAATAACTTTATCACTTGCTTTTTCTTGACTGATTGTTTGACTTTTCTTAGATTGTATCCACGAAATTAATATTCAATCATGTATTGTAGAAGATGCAGCAATACTCTCTCTCACCTTATCTTTTTTTTAAAATCGTGTCAAAGACTCAAAAAATGGAAACGCTAACTTAAAGCTCTGGTTTAGTAAAATACTTTTTTTATACAAATAAGTTTTAATCTATGTTCAACTCGTCGTCCTTTCCTCTGCATATTGTACAACTTGTTCTAAGTATATGGCTTCTACTTTGCAATTTAAAAATACTTTAGCTAAAATCATTGTAAATGGTCGACTGAAAACGGCAAAGTCATTTTGACTGGAAGTTTTAACACAGCAAAAAATGTTAACAATTTTCCTAATCAAAGGAATTGACTTTGTTTCCTTGTACAATATGTCTTTAATGTGGTCTTGAAAGAAGTTCTTTCCCTCCCTTTCCCCCTTTTAAGGAGAGGGTCTCCAGTTGCAAAATGTCTTCGTCAGTGTTAAGGCTTCGAGCGTGGAGGAGATCTTTGATGTGTTGAACGATTAGAGAAATTGCTACTGTATTGTCGGCGCCACGTGGGATGATAACATCGGCAAACTTTTTAGTCTAAGGAAAATATTTTTTTTAAATTAGAAATTCATTACAGATCAACGAATTATGTAAAATAGCCTCAATCACGTACCGGAAGACAAAACTCTTCGAACGCTGGCTTGACGAATTTCATGTACTGATTTAAAACAGTGTCCAGTTCACGACCTCGCTCCTGTACATCTCGAACAACTGCAATTTAAAAAAAATTATCTTCAAATATGCCTCATTAGTAAAGATTCTAAAGGATCTTGATTGCAGTTCTAAGGTGTACCTCGTCTGGCAAGTCTTGTGTCAGGGTCAGTATCAACGAACAACTTCATGTGGAACATTTCCCGGACTTGGGGAAAGTAGAAAGCCAGAATTCCCTCAAAGAGAACTACGTCCGCAGGGTAGACCGTATCAAATTCGCCCTCCTTCCGGGCGTTTCTCTTATAATCATACTTTGGAACTTCAGCTTTCTTTCCCTCCAAAACAGCAGTTAAAGTTGAAACTATCAGATCTATGTCGAGAGCATCTAACGTTTAAGCAGAAAAACATTTATAGATCAATTACTCGATATTCTGTCGTAAAATTACTATTACAAAGCATTTCTTCACTTACTTGGGTGGTCAAAATCGTACTGGCCTTTCGCAGCTTTCTTCGCTTCCTCTGGAGAAAGCTGTTTGTAAAAGGAATCCTGAGCGATTGTCACCACATTGCGTTCACTACATTCTACAGCGGCTTGACCAAGCTGCTCCATAATTTTCTGGCATACTGTTGACTAATTACAAAGATACAATTTAAACTTGGGGCAGTCCTCTGCGCATATTTTTGCACTATTATACTGTGTACTAAATAGAAATACTGAATATTATGTATACTTTTCAATACCTTTCCAGATGCTGTTCCACCAGCGACTCCAATAAGAAAAATATCTTTTACGTGGGAGTTATTGTTCTCCATTGCTAATTTCACGGCAGGTCAGACTTGTAAGTGCAATTTACGTAAAATAACAACTTTACTAAAAAAAATACACAACTTCCAAACTCAGATATTCATACGTAAAAAGTCTGGCTTAGCGTGACTGCATGTCTTGATTGAACTCTTTAACAGTTAAACGCGTTATGGCGATGCCCCTGGAAATTCACAACAAACTGCCTGCGATGCAGATATCTCAAAGACATTAATATGGGTCATCTTGTTAGAACGCATGCCATTGGGAGAAGCTATTAAAAAAATGAACACCTGCACAGGCAAAGTTATTGTTTCTCTGAAACAGTTTTGTTTCTTATCGAGTATTGGAGCAAGGCCGAGTAGAAAACTTGCAAGAAAATATGATGTACACCTTTTTTGAGTTGAGGTAAAATGTGTTTCTTTTTTAAATTATCTGCACGTACTGCGTTTCATGTACAAGGTTTATGCGTTACATTTTTTTTGTAAATGATAAGACCTACAAAATATATGCATGTAACTATTCTGTTTTGTCAATTTTTTGGCTGTTCGTATGGATAAAAATTTCGAAGCACACTTGTATGGGTTGCCAAAGCTGATGTTCAGCAGATTCGCTTGCAGCATGGAAGGATATCGGCTCCCGGAGCGCAACACCAGATGCATACATGCACAAAGGAAGATAGATAAGAAGCAAGGGTATTATCCTTATATGAAAAAAAATATGTTCAGAGAAAAGCTAAAAGATCATGTTTCATGAGTGGAGCAATTCATTCCATAATTCCATAATTTTTAGGTAAGCAGAGAAATTCAGGAATGTGAATATGCAGGGATGTACAATTCTTCGAATTTATGATGAACTCATTTGAAACAAACACAGGATTCGTTTCATTACACCGGTATAAATACGTGCAGTTATACTTTGTCAGTTACTTGGAGAAATATGACCGAAAGCGGAAGTATTTTGTATGAACCTTGATGCTTTGGATGCCCAAGTGAAACTTGATTTACATGCTATCAGGATATAGTTCTCCGGTCGGTGAATTAGTCTTCGTTGCAAATGCCTTTCGATGTGATCATCACAAGTGCATCACCTTGAGTTGTCTTAATACAACTCATATTCATAACTAAGATCCCAGTTTATTGTTCGAAATGAATGAAACACGAATCATAAGCATACACTTGGTCTCCAAAAGTTCATTAAAATCTTCCTTTTGATGGCTTGAATGTTCACCATTAAACGAGCAAGTACATCTGAATTACATCAAAACAAGATAATTATGCAACGTAGTGTAATGTGACACACCTATCATCTCTCTAATAAAGATAACTCTCTAAGGATTGATGCATGAACGTTCTTAGTTCTTGCTACGCACAGGCAACTAACTTTATGTTGGAAACTTAAAACAAGAAATGAAATTGACTTTGACAGTTCAACAGAGTATGAAATCGACGTCTCTGATGTACCCGCTATCTTTGGGAATATATCTACTGATCTTTTGAACTTCACATATCATTTCTGGCTGATGATATGAAACTTCAGTTTGAAATTATGTATTGAAATGCGTCAATGTCCAGAAGACCAAAGACATTTTACTGTTCCGTGTTCACTGCTCCCGTAGAGCATAGACAAAAGGAAGGGCTTTCTCGTTTTTTCTTTATTGTTGCGTTTGCACACATATTATTATACTTGCAGCATTTGCTTCACAATCGCCAATGTGACCAGAACTACAAAACGATCCTTGTTAAGATTATTTTCGTGACTGCCAGAAAGTAAAAAATCAGCGATGGATTCCGGCAAGTTAACCAGCGATCCAAAATGGCTGCCCCAAGATCCCGGTTTTGCTACTAAGGCGATACATGCCAGTTACAAACCCAAAGACTACTCATTTGCACCTGTTGTACCATCGATCAACCTTTCGACTACATTTGAGCAGGATGCACCTGGGGAACACAGAGTATGACAATTTTGTTTAGGATTCATACAATGACAATATAATAATTATTAATCGTTTGTAAAGGGTTTTGACTACACTCGAGCCGGAAATCCAACAAGGAACATATTGGAAAACACTTTGGCTGAGCTGGACAATGCCAAATTTGGTTTTGTGTATTCCTCTGGATGCTCTGCCACCACGAACGTCATAACTCTGTTGAACACTGGAGATCATGTCGTATGTATGGATGACGTTTATGGAGGTACTGGCCGGTTGTTTCGACAAATGGTCAAGTCGGCTGGTGTACAAGTAGATTTCGTGGATTTGACGAACACAGGAAACCTTCGAAAAGCACTTAACGACAAAACCAGGGTATTGAGCTACTTATTCAAGCTACACTTCAAACCTCCCTTCCTCTAAAGTCACTATGTTATGTTTTTAGTTGATTTGGATTGAAACGCCAACCAACCCTACTCTAAAAGTTGTGAATATCCGTGAGGTGGCTGATATAGCACATGAATTCTGTAAGGACATTATTGTCGCTGTGGACAACACATTCTTGACGAGCTTCTTTCAGGTACTGTTACGGAAATCTCATTAGACAGCGACTTTGCACGTATGATTACCTTTCCTCTTCATATAAAAATGGTCGACTCTTTCATTTCGTAGCAACCATTGAAATTTGGAGCTGATTTAGTGGTTTATTCAATCACAAAATTTTTAAACGGCCATAGTGACGTTTTAATGGGAGCAATCATCACATCAAGGGAAGATTTACGTGATAGATTGTACTTTTTGCAAAAGTGTAAGTACCCACAACAAATCGATGAAAAACTTGCTAAAAAATTATGATATATATAATGTCTTTTCAGCAATTGGAGCTGTGCCATCGCCCTTTGATTGCTACATGGTTTTGCGTAGCCTCCGAACTCTTCATGTCCGGATGCCACTTCATATGAAAAATGCATTGGAAGTTTGCAAGTTCCTACAAAACCATAAGCGAGTGGAAAAAGTCCTCCATCCTGGGTTACCGTCACATCCACAGCATCAGTTGGCCTTGAAACAATGTTCTGGTCACTCAGGACCTGATAGCTTTTTATATCAAAGGAAAAGGAGAGGAATGTGCCATCAAGTTTTTGCAAAATCTTAAACTATTCAGTCTCGCTGAAAGTTTGGGGGGATTCGAGAGTTTAGCAGAAATTCCGTAAGATCCTAAATATTATTATGTTTGTTGATGGGGGTTCATCTGTACGGCTCTTCATGAATTCGGTTTGTTACCAATAGGTTTTCCATGACTCATGCAAGTGTGCCACAGGATCTTCGTGCTGAGCTGGGAATTACCGAAACTTTCATCCGACTTTCTATCGGACTGGAGTGTGTTGAAGATTTAATTGCTGATCTTGATCAGGCTCTGAACAATTGTTAAACTTAAAGAGCCTGTAAACTGTGTGTGGTTAATAAACATTTTGCATTCCGTGGGCTATTCCAATAAACTCACCAGGTAATGATACATGGACTCCTGGACTACAGTATTTGCCTTGCTTAGCCAGTTTCGATCCACAAATTATTCGCTTCAATTAGCTAGTTGAATTCCCAGCTTCATGTTATATAAATATTCATAGCGCATATTGAAACGTCTACGTCATAACCATGAAAATCCATGAAGACATGAATTATGCAAATATAACTGTTGGGATACCAGTTACCTCTGGCTAGACTACTGTACTTACTACCTAAGCAATAGAGCATACCTGCTATACTTATATGCTGCCTAAACTTGAACAATTTTCATGTAGTTGCTAAAACTGTAGAGCTTTTACTTTCTATCAAGTTTACTTCGATACTTCATATGTTAAACGTACACGCAATTAGCAGGACTCTCGTGCTGAATGTCTCAACTCATCTTTACAAAACCATTATTCTTTACTTGCCTACAATCTATAGATTCCCCTGAGCTTGGAAGTTGTATGGCTTCCAATATCGATTTCCACTTCCCATTTCCTCGTAACTTGAAACTCGTAACTTTTAATTGTACACTGTCTAAAAATACACTTTTTTCAGGATGAATATGAGCAACCTGCCAAACGGAAACCTCACAGTCTGCAATGCTTATTATATTATACACCATGACTACTCTTAATCACGACATTTCAAACATTACCATGAGCATGACGATATTTCTCCTCTAAGGATTTTGGGGCGAGAATATTGATAAACTAGACAAAGATCGTAAATATGATCAAGTGAGAGCAATACAGCACGTAACGATAACTTACACCCAGTTACTTGTGTCAATTTGTTGTGCAAAGTATGCGTAAGTTTTGCCAGCTATGAAGCAAAATTTGATTCTCTGCAGGTCAATATAAAAAAGATTCGCGTGTCATTCCCATATATTCCATGAATACAGCAAGAGCAATGATAGCTCCTGATAATTGATGATGTGCTTACACTCAAAAATATCTTGAATGTGTACATGAGTAAAATAACATTAGATAGCTATTCAGCCAACGATAACGATTTCACTTATCGAAATCCGTTTTTACATGATCACACGCTACTCGATGTATGTACACACTACACTCCCATTTTTCGGAGAAGCAATAAATTTGCTAGAATGAATTGTGTACACTGTGCAGCATAAAAAATATCCTAATCAATATGGGCGTTAATGAAGTAGATTCGGATTAACATTTTAAACAAACTATTCAACTTGAACTTTGAATAAAACAAGTAATTGTTTCACATAACCTTCCCCTTGTAATGTTAAGGTCAAGGCTATGGCTAGGCGTTTTTTATAGCATTAAAGTTTACACTTTCTCTTTACACAATTACACATGCATGCTAGAGTTCTGCCTTTCAAAGTTTCATTCTGGGAGCTGTCTACATTCAAGCTGTTTTAAAAAATGTTATAGAAACAAAATTTCACATGATTTTCGCCAGTCTTTTGTGTTCTCTTCCAAGAAACGTGCTCCCAGTTGGGATCAGTAGCAAAGTGTTCGAGATACGGAGAGGTTGTGACTTGTTTGCGCTTCATCTTGGTAAGCAGGTGCATGCAACAGATATTTATTTTTTTAGCGTGGGATCAAAAATCTCGTGTGGTAACTCAACTGCACTGCAATTACAGTGGGGCTAACAACTTTAGACGGAACATTCTTCCGTTTGGTCCCTGTTTCAGGAAACGAAACCACTTGCAGAATTAACGAAGTGTTGAAATGTTCCTTGGTTAGGCTGATTTCTCAAAAATTTGTTTCATATCACGCCTGAAACTAACAATGGCAAAGTTACAAAAGAAAAAGAGAAAACATTTTAAATTGAGCTACATTTCAAATTGCAAATGTGGTGCCGTCCTACACCTTGGCGATTTCTGCCGACAATGCTTTTCTTGAATTAAACAAAGTGTTATCTCCTTTCACCCGTATTCCATGGCGCGACGAAGTCACCGTTCCTTGGGACACATTTCAGCTTCAGTCAAGGAATTTCCGATAAGTGGTATGCAGCATACAGTGTAAGCTTGGTCGTCAGGTTTTTTTTTTTTTTTTTTTTTTGGTGCAAGCAAAGCACTTGGGTGTATGCTGCCTCCTGTTCGGTATGCAATGTTCAATGTTTTTAGGGATTCATTTTTTTAGATATTTTTTTGTCCCGTTCACGTCCATAGTCCATTCTCAAAGTTTTTTTTATCAATCTTTCACCTTGTTGTGTGTGCAACTATCCAAGCTGCTGGTGTGCCAAGTCGCTGTTTCAGTCTGTCAGCAGAGGACATATTTTTCACTCGCTCGATGTACTAACCCAACATTTAGGAGATAACTGCTCACTTACTCTTTCAGTGTATCTGGTTCCAAACTAAAGTTTTATTAGCACGGTAAGTATTTTGACGCAATGTTTTCTCTTTTTCTTGCTGGTATTGTATACGGAAAATGGGTTCAGGTCCACGTTCTTGCTTGCGTTTTTTTTGTTAGGTAAATATTTTTCAATTTGGTCACGAAATTTCCCGAAACAAGTTAAAAGTTACGTGGATTACCTTTCACCTTTTGTCTTGGTACTGAAATAACTATTTTCGGTACGGATGTATTCTACATTACGTAGCATTTAATTAGAGAATCAGTTTCGTTACAGTTTATAGACACCGGCCGGCTTCTACAAGACTAAGAAATTGGAATTTTTGGAAATTATTGTTTTGCATAGAGGCAATTAAAACTAATAATTGGATTTTTTTTTCTTTTTGCAGCTAATACTTCAAGTACTTTGATCGAGTAATAATGGTAAGTAGGCAGACATTATTGCATGGAAAACCATATTATTTTTTTATAGTTAATCATTAATGGATGAGGCATAGTCTAATTGTTGTATTTTTTAAATTTGCAGTCTGATTTGGAAAAGCTCCGAACTTCAAAGATCCCAATTATCTGGGTGTTGGGTGGACCTGGCTCTGGTAAAGGAACCCAGTGCGCTCGACTTGTTGAGAAGTACGGGTTTCAACACTTGTCGTCTGGAGATCTCCTCCGTGATGAGGTGCAGTCAGGCTCCGAGAAGGGAAAGGAAATCAGTGAAATGATGGTGAAAGGAGTTCTTGTCCCCCGACAAGTTGTACTGGATCTGTTGAAGCAGGCTATGCTCAAGAACATCAATACCGCTAAAGGCTACCTGATTGATGGCTATCCTCGTGAGGTCGAGCAAGGCGAGGATTTCGAGAAGGAGGTAAGCCCCCAACAGTTCGTCACGGCAATATCTAAACTGTGTCCCATTTATGGCATGTTAATTAATACTTGCTTGTTCTGTTCATTAGATTGCTCCATCATCCCTTGTCTTGTACTTTGACTGCAAGGACGACACCATGAAGCAGCGATTGCTGGGTCGTGCTGCCAGTTCGGGACGTGCTGACGACAACGAGGAAACTATTGTCAAGCGGCTGGTTACCTTTCACAATTGCTCTGAACCTGTGATAGCCAAGTACAGCGGCAAAGTTGTCAGCATCTGTGCGGACACCGATCCTGACACTATTTTCGCACAATGCACGTCCAGTGTAGATAAAATTCTCGCAGCTTAAACATCCTGTTAAAGTTACTGCATAAAAAACATCCTAAAACTGTATTTGCAAACAAAAACGGTCTATTCAGAAAGAATGTATATCAAATAAAGTTGAAAATCACTATAGAACATCAAAAATACAAATAAGGCCTAACCCTGAATTTTAGCATCCAAAAATGAAAGATGAAAACTACAAAAAAACACTATTAAAGACAAACGTAGTCATGGAAACGTTAGTTAGTAGTAACAAAAGCAAAATTGGCAATGTATTGGATTGATTGTAGTAAAGTGTGATTGTTGGCCTTATCCTTTTACTCGATAATTTTAAGGGGTCACCTCCACCTGCGGTAATTTATAGTTGCATCAACCCTTCAGTTTTACAAAACTACCACATAAAATAGTTCTGATTAGATGAAATTCTACGAAATGTAGCTGTAGCTACATTCTGTACAGTATCGTAGCTATGCAACTAGTCAACTCAACAACGGCATCTTGTGTAATTTGATTTGATTTTGGTTCATGATTTAACTGGAGAATAAAATAGTTGTAGTTTCTCAGAGGTTTAGCTGGTATTTTGCTTTCAAATCAATTAACTTAAAATTTTATTTCTGAGATCGTTTTGGGGCACGCTGAGAATTACTTCCATTTTGTAAGTTATATTGCCAATTTATAGTGCTATGGATTGCCTCAGAATAATCTAGCCAATCGACCAAAGCGCGATCCATGTCAATTTTGTTGTCTCCAATACGACTAAATGTTAGGTACTAGGGCATCAATGTCGTCGAGACAACTGTTGTTGTTGTTATACTTGAAATTCACTCACAAACGAAACAGTGCGTAAAGTGTAATTCTAGAGAACTCTATTCTACAATGGAATCTGACCGACTGCATATTTTTAACCTTCATAGTTGTTATTAAGGTTCGTTAATTGTTGCTCGCATACTTAACTTCTAAAACAGGGGGATGGGTAAGTGTTGATGCAACATGCAACCACTGAAACCGTATCTATCAATCTTCATGAGAATGTCAAGTAATTGTGCTGAAATATGTATATCAAATATATAGTATCAAAAATATCCATCAACATTTCCTGCAAGTGCATCATGTACAATTTAAGTGAACCTAAGCTACAAATCCTTCTAATTTATAAAAGTATTTCGACATGCCAAAATTTGCTCGCAAAAACGTAAAAGGTACTATTTCTTTTATCCTTAACTCTTTGTCACATATAAGGACTCGGGACATGTCTCAGCTTTCGCCAGTCGATATCTAGCATAAAGGGTGCTACATAGGATATATCATCTAGCGCATGAATTTACAAAATTTGTAGATTTTTGCTTTTTTGCAAGTACTTGAGCCTTTTGTGATATCCTATTTCAAGACACCAACATATTTGAAATCAAAAGTGGTATTTTTTTGTAAATCAATGTGAAATGCAAAAATATGCGAATTCAAAAATACCCAGCATTCATTAGTAAATTAAGCAAACAACCCGACGAGCAACATAATAATTATTTCATTTACAATTCTAAATCTTATATTAAGTAGCTGAGCTACACGAACTGAATGTAACAATGACGAAATTCAAATTCAGCAGGGTATCATTAGCAATACTCTACTTGCTTCTCAAGGTTGCCGATTCCTTCTTCTGTTCAAGTAGCAAACATTCTATCGAAGGATACCTGAGAAATTGAATTGTGCAACAATGCAACTTCAGATAAATTCCTGTGGTGGGAAAAAAATTATGATTGTTTTGAGTTTATACAGGAGATTGTTTGATAAAGGAAGAAAAGCGAAAAGTAGATTAGGTAAGTTAAAAAACATATTTGAAATGAAGCACACAAAAATCAGTTGAAATACATACGTAAAAATCCAAACCTTTTTAGACTTCAAGTCATAGCTATAGCCATCGGAATCTTAAGTACAAAAGTTCAAACTTTTTCTGCCAACAAATGATATTTGGAGGTCTGAAAAGATTTTGTACAATATCCAAATATCAAACGCGTTCACATGCAATATGCGTAGGTAAAA
The DNA here is from genome assembly GCA_019593645.1 of Akabosia matsudoensis. Taxonomy (NCBI): domain Eukaryota; kingdom Metazoa; phylum Arthropoda; class Collembola; order Entomobryomorpha; family Paronellidae; genus Akabosia; species Akabosia matsudoensis. The sequence continues at coordinate 11,620 of VICI01002477.1, forward strand.
ATCTAAACTATAAATTTATGACATACTTTGTCTTTTTTTTACATTGTCACTTTGTCAAATTATACTGAAACGCCTAGTCATTTTTAAACAATAATATTTCAAGAAAAATGCGCAGTTCATGATTAAACTTGAGTCGGGGGAACTTTGGTATAAAAGCGTGCGGGACTGAAATGGAGTCATGAAAATAATGAAGGTCTTTAGTTTAACTGTTTTAAGCTTTCCCGACATAAAATTATATTGCGATTGTAAGTGGCTCTACCTGCAATTCTCTCTCAACTGCATAAAACAAAGGCTCATTTCAGTGTTATAGCGCAGCGCTGGGGTTGGTGGGGTTACACTACTGTAAAGAGTCTACTTAGTATGCACTTTCATGCAGGCACGATTCAATAATAACAGAGTCTCGAAATAAACGAGGGCTCAGTTTCCGCAATCTACAGTCTGAAAATAGTTATCGTCTTTTCTTCTCTTATTGATACGACAAAACCGGCAATGTGTTTGCCATTCAATACCTGCTTATCAAAACAATAGGTATGTATTAAGCCTGTTGTAATAAAACTCAATAAACTGGCTTAAATGCATACAATTTTAAATTGTTTTCAATAGCTGATTTTGCAGATTACAGTCATTCAAAGAAGGCAGATCCTGAGCTCATGTTGTGTGGAGTACAAAAAGTAAAACAAACTACGAAAAGGACACAATTTTTATGGCATGATAAAAATTGAACTTCTTTTGTTTAGTCATCAGTTATTGACGATACGAGAGCAGAGCTGCTTCAAGAAAATAGAATCTAATTTGTCAGCGAATAAAAAAAAGCTCACTCCAAAGAAGCTTGCTTATTGTTTCTTTCTGTAATGTTCAATTTAATCAGTATAACAACTTTTTGCATGCATTCATGAGCGCAACTCATCCGACCGAAGGCAGAATGGCCAACATGATGAATGTAAATGGAATGAAGTCATCCAACAATTGAATTTCTTCATTAGCGTAGTCTTCGATGCTGTGATTTGGTAAAATCGATCGTGATTATGAAAGCAATATTCAACTTGTTTATGTTTTCCAAGAACGCGATAACATAGGTATGGTTTCTCTTCAATGCTAAAAAGAGAACAGTAAATTGCTTAGATATTTGACTAGCCATCATGTATGCATGACTTTTTTTTTCTTTAGCATAATGCTGCCATAATCATTACAACTGAAACTCATAAGTTTTTTTTTCTGTCACCCGTCATCATTCTCAATTTCCGTGTTTCAAACCTTGTTACCTTTTTGAAGTCATGGGTAATAATAACTCCATCCTTCGTAATACAAATCCGTTCAAAAACCAACTACATAAAATCTTGCGACAGTAAGTGACAGAAGAAAAAAAAATCTAGCAAACATGAATCCAAATCCAAAGGAAAAAAAATAGATCTAAAACCTGTACAAGACGCGGTGAGAGCAAAATTACATACATACGTGGTGAAAATAACAGGCTATTTTGTAGTTGATTCTTTTCGCATGCACGTTTAGCATTAACAAGAAAACAACTTGGCTCGTATAAAAGCCGATAAAGCCTCTCGTAGTGTTTTATGCATTAAAATTGTATACCAGAGGGAAAATAGTTTTTAGCTCTATCAATAACTTAACTCTTGCTTAGCTCCGGCACACACACCGAGCTTTCAAGAAAAGCGAAATGAGTAAGAAAGAATGCACAAAAAGAAAAAAAAAGAACGGCCTGAAGAGCTGCTACACAACCAGAAAAAGAGCTTTTTAAGAAATGGTATGAATTTGAATTCAACTTGTATTACATGCATATGGGATAAACTTGCTTAGTGAAAAAAAACAGAGTATGGACAACAATACCAGAAAACTTTAGAGAACATAACAGTAGATTGGAGGAACGAAGAAAAAAATCTGTTTGCATTTTCCCAACTTTATATGATATAAAAATGTACACACTGATCGCATACCATAATATTTTGGTTTTTCACTTGAGTTGACTTTATAACATTTTACTCAGAAATATTACAGCTCATATGTTTGTTATAAAAAGTTCTTAAAAAATTTGTTCTCTCATGTCGATTTGTTTTTTTTTCTCTCTCTCTCTCTCTCTCTCTCTCTCTCTGATGTTAATGACTGTGGTAATAAAGAAAGGAACAACTTCATACAATAGGAATGAGCTCAGAGCTCAAGAAAGAAAACATCTAGTCACACACAATTCGCTGTGTTTTTTATTCGCATTATTATTAGAACACGGGCAAGTAGCGAAATAACCATAATATGGCACCATGTATGGAAGTATAATGTTGTTATTTTGCTGATGATATGGGCTGGCTCTTTTTTTTCTCTCTCGCGATACACATTGCATTTTGAGCATGTTCTCTTTCTTGCATACCTTGTCATGTCATGTTGGTAGGTAGTTACGAAAAAAACCGTATATTCTTCCCTTTTTTTCTCATGCTCCCCCTCAAAAAACTGCTTAACAATTCAGCATTCCCTCTTGACTGTGTACTCTCCTCGTAGTCATCAATGATCATCATCATCCTCCCGTTTTTCTCGGCCTTCTCTGTGAAACGAGCATGCACTATAATAATACAAAAAAAACTGCATTTTTACTATTATGTGTACCAAACACACGAAAGACTCCCAATTGTTAATATGCATAAAGAGAAATGTATGTGTACTTGCACATAATATTATTTATTGCACTTGAGCTGAGCAAAAGCTGAGCTTTCTGAAAGGGCTTATAGAATCTGAATGGAGCTGTTTTAAAGATAGAAAAGTCTTGTAAATAATGTACGTGCATGCTTTCTTCGTTCGTATTAAAATGTATCATGCTGATAATCATGATGACTGTCTTTTCGTTAGTCTTTGATTCTTGATCATCCATCCGTCAGCGGCAGGAGCATAAAGCCTAGAGTTTTACAAGACTCGTCTGCGGAGAAAAAAAAAGACCGAAAAGTTGAGCATGTTTTTCTGCCTTTGGTGATGTGATCGGGATTTTGGTGTTGCTGAGCTTCTCCAAGCTCCATGAGAACATGACGACGAAGACGATAATGTTATGAAGAGGATGAGGGTATCATCAGATCACTAAACATCACCATCACGGCATTCTCTCATCTATTTTCTGCTGACTTTGGCAGCTACTACGTTAACCAAAAAGCTGCTGTTGTTGATACGTTTCTCATAGACTAAGAGGAGTTGTAAGTGTACTTTAATGATTTTGATGGGAGACTGAAAGAAAAAGGACAAGACGATACATTTTCGTTTGTCTGTGTGTGTGTGTTATGTTGTGTATGTTTTAAAAACGAAAATCATCAGCAGCAGCAACCACACAAAAACAAGACAAGTTGTGTGTGTACCAGAAACAGAAGGCGAATCAGAGCTGAAGAGCTGAGATTTTCATTGAAGAGGAAGTTGAAGCAAGTCAAGAGTTGCTCTTTTTTTTATACACACACAAGAAAAATACTTTTTAGTCCTAAGGTGGTGACAAGAGAAAATTCCGGAGAAAACTATAAGTTTTTTTTATATAGTGCTGTTATAAAATAGTAGTGTATAGAGTGACTCGGCTGTTGACTTAAAGACTGATAACGAGAGAAAAACGACATCGGGAATGTATGTGTAAGGTGGTATTAGTGGTGTTTGTTTGGAAAAGGTGAGACTTGTCATTGTCATTCAATAAGTGCTAAGACCAAAATGTTATCATCTCAGGTGGTTGGTTGTGTGAAGCAGGTGAAATATTTGTGATTTAAAGGGATATTCCTATTTCACAGAAAAAGTGTGTCCCAATCGGTTGGTTTTCGATAGCTTTTTGTAAGTATAACCATATAACGTGAAGTGTTTTATTTTTCATTTTGCCGAAAAGCAAAATATATCACACAATTTTTTAAAAAGATTAGCAATCTTTTGAATCGTGGTACACGCAAAGTGAAATGTTTTGCGCATGTAGTAAATTGATATTAAGAGCTTTTAGTTGTTTGAAAGAAACTGTTTTGAGGGTATGATCCCATTGTTTTTTCATGTAGAACGAAAGAAAAAAAAAGTTCGGGAAGCGAGACGGACGAGATTTATTATAGGTGTAGCAGAGCTTTTAAAAACGAGTTAGTATGACTGACTTATAATCTGTCTTGGTCATTAGAGTGCGTGTGATGTTACATATTGCAATTGGTGCAAAAAAAGGTAGAATGGGCAGTAGTGTATAGAGAGAATCCTTGATTTTAATTAAGTTACAGGTGAGTGTTTTTTACAGAGCAAAAACAAACTCTTTGCCCTCAAGTGAAATGAACGTTTTCTTGGGTTGTTGGCAAGAAACTGAAATGATAACACTCATTTAACACTGTGTGCCTACGTTAATAAGTTACTTTTTCGTAGTTTGGTGTATGTAGGCAGCTCGGCTGTATAATCAGTTAAAATTACTAGTATTAGCTACGTCAATTGATCTTATGACCCATAGGAGGAAACGGAAAAGTATATGGGATATAGCGAATGTCATTTAAACGGTATAACCTTTGAAAAGGAATGCCGTACCGTAAAATGGTTGTTTCGATGCGGCGCAGGTAATTTTAAATCTTCGGGTAGTTTATTGGGATGAGCAAAAATGGCCCAAATAATTAGAACCATCCAATTAAAGCCGTACCCAAAAGTAAGGGTGGCTTAAGAATTATAACTGCTATCTGATATTACAAGGATCTGTTTGAAATATATACAATAAAAGTCACATTTTATGCAGAATTAAAATGCACACATCAGAGGAAACCATCATCATATAGAAAACATGCTGATAACACAAAACATGTCGACAAATTGCCAATTACGATTGATAAATTTGACAGATTCATATTGATCAGTACACTTGAACATGTGCCAATGCATAGCTCACGCAAATCGTCAGTAATCTGTTTTCCTTGCTTCGCTTTGCATTAGTGATAAGTTACGAATGGGAATTTG
>VICI01002478.1:0-16542 GCA_019593645.1 Akabosia matsudoensis
ACAGGCTTGTTTAACCCTTGAAGCATTAGAACAGCCTAATCATCAATAGCTAATAGGTTCTATCGTGATTCGAAACCTAAGTAGTAGCATGGATTGAAGGAATGCATAAAATACAAGAACGACAAAATGCATTGAATCGTAAACAGACATTACATGCTGTGAAAGATACTGCTGCTACTACCGATGAATGTAAAAAATTGGGACAGATTAAGTTTGAAAAAACACGCAAAGTTTGAATCGCATGACCCTTTTTGTCTATAAAGGGGTGATCCTGCGGCGTAGCGTTAGACATGTACTGTTCAAAGTATCCTAAAGTTCCTGATCACCCCTCCGTGACTGATTTATTTGAATTAAGTAAATAAATCAATGAAGGTGTAAGAAGAGCAGTCTCAAAAACTTAAGAAAGCGACTGCGTCTTTTGAACATGCGCAAACCACTTATTTGCATAGAATGACAACCATATAAAACACTCATAAAAAAGAGGAGATGATAAATTATTGTCGTTGTTAATCCAAAATACTTCGTTCTATCTGTGGGCGGTTGAAAAAGCGAAAAAGTTATCCCTTACATTAAGTCTTATGAGTTAAACTTCAAACAAGAAAAGCTATTGCCTGGATCCCTGCTGCGATCCTTCTGCCACACTGGCACCGTTCACGGAAGCTTATCCTATGCTAAAATATTTTTCATTTTGTGTTGTTTTGCAAGAAAGTATTATTTAAAACACAAAAGCTGCTGTTAAATTGTTCACAAAAATGTTGAATGTCAAGGCAACATTGTTTGTGATTAAGCGCACACATGGCATGCGTAGAAAATGCTCTCGCGATCTACATATTTTTGGGTTAAAAACAAGGGATTTTACGTAAAAGAAATTTAGAATTAAAAGCTGATTATATTCTCTGCAACACCTGTTGTGATAAGATTTCATTTTAATTGTACGCGACGGTGAAATTTTTTCGAAATTTGAACCCTAAATGTCTTAGTTAGGCTTATCTTGAAACAAATCTATTGAACCTGAATATCGGAGTCAATCCTACGGTACTATTCACAATTACATGTAGATTAGTGTACACAAAGTTTGCTAAAACATAAGAAACAAACTAATTCCCTATCCGACATGGCATCTGGTGCAACGTAGATTTTGTGGGTAGTATGTAAGAATCTGAATTCGCCAGTCGGGACGTGGTCCTGTATTAAGCGTTACAGTAGGACACGATTACAAGTGACTTTTGCGAGATACTTTAGTACCGCTGCCTAATACACTTCAAAGGTGAAAGGTGATACGACAATTGCTTTGCATTTGTACAACTCGAATAAAGAAAGAAAAGAAAACTATGCAAATCTTATAACCTATAACGTTTTTGAATTTGACAACAATATTCATATTCTCTAAGCTTTTCTATCATTGCAAATAATATGCGATGCAATTACCAATTCAACTTGATGTGTGGTAACTTGTAGGCTCCTCGACAATACTTAAAAAATATAACCGTGGAGTTTTGCGAGTACCGTTTCATTCGACAGTCTCTAACATTCAACCTACGTACTCAATCAGACAGCAGCCCTGTACGCATGATTAGAACTAATGTTTATATCTTTCTGCCTGTTTCGTTGCTTAAGAAAAAAAAAACAAGCGAATCAACAGCAAACACACAAGTTGCCAGCGTGACTAATAAAAATCATTAACTACATGTTTTTTTCTCATTGAATTGCTTTCGATTTCTATTTTATGTTTTTGCCGAATTACCAGAGTATATTGACCATAGACTAAAAAATTCAAAGTTTTTAAACCTTGAACAGCCTTCACTACCAGTTTGTTCGACAGCATGAGCCATCATCCCTAATGGAATGGGATACAGTTAAAAATGCGCATACAACATATAAGCAATCGCAAGCTGAGCTTACCAACAAGTTAACTGTTTCACCCACTCAGGCAATAAAGTATGACCTGTGTCAAAAAGCTTATCATTTTACTAAACATGATGGACTCAAGTCATCGTCACATACAGACTAGAGTGAAAACCGTCAGCGCGAATATATCGTGCGTGCACTTTGTCGCCCATCATCATCATCACAGTTTCAAATAGGCTAATCAAACTTACCATACTATTTAATGATGCAAAGTAAATAAAAATGAAAAGTACCAACAACCGGTATGGCACACAATGTTTTATCAATATTTCTTTCTAGGTTGGCTAAAACTTACGCAAAAAGAGAGTCAGGTTACTGTGAAACCACACATTTATCATATTTTCATGTGGTTTTCCCTTTTAAATCATGTTCAGACATTAAAAACTCCTTGAAGACCATTGGACAGAAAACGTACATCACATTAAGTTTCCCTTTAAAAGTAAGAATCCACGCTGGGAGTTTTCATGATAATAGCTGCATTGATAATGATCCTTCTAGCTTCTAGAAAACATCAAAGGTCACTACCAAATTGCTAATGTGATTATTACCAAAGAAATCTTTGTTCTTTTTTTATAAGAAGCACAAACCTCCCAATCGCTCACCGTTTACAAAATGTTTGTACTTCTGTTGCATGTGATCTTTGAAAAAGGATGAGAAACTATAAAAACAAAAATCTTGGTCATTACTGCTTTCTCGCTGAAATCTTCAGTTTGAGAAAATGTACTTCAGCCACTTTGCAAACAATTAGGCAATGCTTTTCACAAAATGTGTTTTATTTACTTTTTACGAAGTCCTTAAAGCGGCTTTGTTGAGAAGCTCAAGTGGACAAATTCGCGTGTGCAGATACGCAACGTGCATTATGCGAAAATATTTTTTTTATCAGAAAGTTGACATAATTCTAAGGAAATATGTGCCACCAGTACAAAAGAAACGAAGAAAAAAACAGAAAGATGAAGATGTTTATCGTCTCACCAAGGCACTCATCGCCTACTGTAATAATTTGCATAATAATAGGATTCGTACTGTATTATTTCCCCTTGTCACTATACGCTAATCACGAACAGAAGTGTTCACACTTGCCGAAAATTGGCAATTGTAGTGCATAGTGCACACTACTACTGTATGCATTTTTTTATTTCGTAGTTTCCGTTTTTATCAAATTGGCTGGTTGAAATGTGCAGTGTATGTGTGCATTCAAACAATCATGGTTAAGTTGGCTTGCCATGGTGACAAGATAATTGTACAAGATATGTAGCTTGTGGTTTAGAGATGATAAAGTCGGTGCTATTCCCACTTGCTCTACTGGCATGATACAAATTTACGATCGTTAGACGAGTGAATTTAAAAAAAAGAACGGTATGTGATGTTGGGCTACTTCGGTACTCCTCTAAGTGACAGAATAAATATTGCCACGTAATTTGGAGGAAAAAACGCACTTAGCTGCAACTGTATGCATTTTTTTTATTTCGTAGTTTCCGTTTTTATCAAATTGGCTGGTTGAAATGTGCAGTGTATGTGTGCATTCAAACAATCATGGTTAAGTTGGCTTGCCATGGTGACAAGATAATTGAACAAGATATGTAGCTTGTGGTTTGGAGATGATGAAGTCGGTGCTATTCCCACTTGCTCTACTGGCATCATACAAATTTACGATTGTTAGACGAGTGAATTAAAAAAAGAACGGTATGTGATGTTGGGCTACTTCGGTACTCCTCTAAGTGACAGAATAAATATTGCCACGTAATTTGGAGGAAAAAACGCACTTAGCTGCGCTGTTACGTATGATTTCATAATGTTTCGTAACGAAATCATTGAAAATGAGCAAAAAAAATTAAGTCAAAATCTGATTGTTTTTGTGCTTTTTTACAGGTTGTTACCCATTTCTATTTGGACTCTACATCTACATCGTGAACACCTCATTTCCGGTTGCTAGATCACTTTAATACTTGTACTGTGGATGGAAAATGGCACATGATGGTCAACTGCTATCCATTGACTGCAAGTTTTGTCACTACAAGCAATACATGAAATATGTAACGACAAAGGCCCATACGTAAAGCGTAGCGTTTCAAACATTCTGAACAGAAGCAACAAGTTGAAGCCGGTAAAAGATTGTTTTGTTGTAGTTTTGTGGGTGGATGATATCCTGATAAGGCAGTACAAAAACAAGATTGACATGCACAATTGATTGTTGTTGGCCGTTTTAAGACGGAGGAAAGACAACCCCTAAAGAAATATGAGGTTATTCAGCAGACGTAAAGAATTTCAACTCGGTGACCCACGTCTGGTGGGAATCGCTCGGCTAAAACCTCTTGACGACGACAGGGACGATGATGGCGGGGGCGGAGAAGAATGCACACCAGCGGAGGGGATGACGCCGACGCCTGAGGTGAAAAAGACAGGCACTAAAGTGCTCATGTATCTTCCCACACCACCGCATGGTTCGCAGGAGAAATGCGGCGAGTCGACGATGAGACGAGTCCCTGGTGAGAAACAACAGGACCTGCTAATAAATAAAACTAGTTCAGCGGTAACATTGTTACGGGATCAGAATAAAAATAGGAAGGATCTGGGAACAGCAGAACGTGGTATTGGCGCAAAGCGAAATAATGGCAAGTGGATTAAAAAAAAATACAAATGTTAGCTAATAATAAAAAAGCTAGTATGGGATGACTATGTAGGGGCACTAGAAACTTGAATGGGCGAATTTTCATTGATTTTCATAGGCATGACTGGTATTACTAGTAGTAGGCCACAAAGAAAAAAAAACCAAAATGCTTGTTTCCGTTACTTTTTGAATGTGTGTTTGACAATGATCTCACTAGGCGAAGCTTATTGGGTGTTCGGGGTTTTCGTAATGAATGAATGATGGGGGGATTACAATGGCATGCAATGACTGACAGTTGCATTACATCATCATGATGTTATTTTGGTTTGTAAACATGAGATGATTACTATTATGTAGGTTAACCACTAATACGATTGAATGAATGATTTTACGCTAAGGCTGATTAATTAAGAAGCAATTGATTTGCGGTTTTTGTTTCATGTTTCATTTCAGCTGCCATTTCCGGTGCTGGCCCAGGCTTAACTACTTGGAGCAAAAGAGTATCTCTAACGTGGGATACTATTCGCCGAGCTGAATCTAGCGAGACTCTGAATGACTCTAAACGGGCGCCGTCGGCAAGTTTTTTGCATTGTACTACTCTTAATCGCAGGGAAACGTTGCACTTTTATGAGGACGAAAAAGGCAAGGGCCCTCCTAAACTAACGGAAAGGTTGAAAGATAAACTGTCCGTACCTTTGCGGCACGCGAATTCTACGAGCAAATTAAACATGAACAAAGAGGTGAATATTGGTGTCCCAAATACGAAGAAAATAGGAAGAGTGGAATCCCTTCGTATGCTATTGAGTAAAAGCCAAGGTAAACTAGCTAATAAGGGGAAAGTTGACAAGGGAACTGACACAAGGAGATTTGCCAGCAAGAAAAACAGTAGGACTAGGAGACGATGACGATTTATTGTTTACAAGTTTAAGCCCGCATCGAAATTTACTGAGTAGTGGGTCGATAGCTTCATCGTCAACAAGTCAACTGCCAACCAGTCCGTATGACTTTGGTGATGAAGAGGATGATGACGACATCCTTTGCGGGGGAAACACACTTCCGTATACCATTCCAGGAGGAACTATCCCGAACGGAGTGGTTACTACGAGAAGATGCAGCTTACCAAGTGCGGGGGGAGTAACCTGGATCAGATGCGTTCATGATTAAGACAACAAGTTGCGAGAACTTAAGTGTAACGCCCAGGGTTCCAGGACAATTGAGTGGCCGATACTTAGCGAATACATTGGAAGGGTGTGGCACACTTCAAAAGTCTACATCAATGACATCCATGACAACTAATACAAATGGTAGCACTGCGAAGAGGAGTAGTTTCCCATATGCATACATTCGTTCTAAATTGACAGCACTTCCGGAGGAGCCTGGAGGAAGCTCTCCAGCGAAAGAAACAGACAAGCAAATCGTAGTGCTCACAAGCCAAAGTGTCCGCCAACCACAAAAGCCGCCGAGGAGAAGTTTATCGCAAAGAAACTTTTTCCATAGTATGGGTGACCTTTTGCATAGCCGGTCCTCTAGTGTAGTCAGCACTACACAAACTGAAGCATCAGAGGACGAGGAGGATGAAGTTGACGAAGACGATGATTTTGTCCGAGAGCATGGGTTGGCGACTTTGAAGAGATGCAATAGCCGTCGTGCCTATGATCATTTAACTCAAGTTAGATTAGATTTGCTTCATAAAAATACACCACAAGATAGCGTGATTGACTTTGGGGATATCCCTGGGTCACCACTTGAGTGGGGAAAGCGGAGCCATTCGATTGGAGATATACTCACAGCCGAGAGTCGTCGGAAAGCTAGCGGGGGCGGGGAAGAAATGAGTAGCGGATATGATAGTGATTCAACCAGAAATGGACATGAGAGCCCTAAAATGGGCGGAAAAGGAGGAAGCACTCCCTCCCCAACTGGAGATGAAAAGGAATACAGGAGTCCCATGGCTTATGTGACATTAGCAAGGGAAAAAGGTTCCATGAAATCGTCGCTTCCTAAACCGGTTCGATCTGCGTTGCCACGCAGCCAAAGTATTTCGTGTATAAATGTAAATAATGGTGTTCCCCAAGCAGGTAATCTTTCCAAAGGGGTGAATACACTAGGTCGAAAACGTAGACGTGGGAGCGTCGACACAACGCCAAAAAGTATGCCATCCACGAGTGATGAGGATGACGAGGATAAAACGTTAAACACTGGGACAGCTACTGCGTTTGGTTCAAAAACTTGTGTTCTTTTAACTGCTGGGGACGGGGAGGGGAAAACGAGTTCTGCTTCAAGCTGCAAATCCGCAGCTCCTTCCCTTCGACTTCGAAACAAAGTTCGAGAGCGGGAACGACCTCGAAGTCAGTCTTTGTGTCTATCCATCTTCTCTGTTAGATTTGAAAAGGGTCCCACAAAGAAAAGCCTTGGGTTCAGCGTTGTGGGGGGTAAAGACTCTCCCAGGGGTTGTATGGGAATATTTATCAAAAGGATTTTTCCGTATGGGCAAGCCAGCGAAGAAGGAAGCCTTACTGAAGGTACGCATTCGTATATTTGAATAGAGAGTACACATTTTTGGGTACGCAGCTTTCCATAACGACAATTCTTGTTTGATAACTTTCAACAGGAGACGAAATCTTATCTGTAAACGGCCAGTCGTTGTCTAGTGTGACACATCAAGAGGCGCTGAATATTTTTAAGGATATCAAAGGAGGCGAAGTGTTACTTCAAGTTGCTCGAAGAGAAAAGGTCACCACGGGTGCTGTGCTTTAATAAAGTTCTTGGTGCTTTCCCCTAGTCAGAACTGTTGTACTCTAAACAAACAACCAACCACTTCGAAACGTTTTTTTCGCAAAGTCCTGTTAAAATTGCATTATTATTGAATTTCAGTACAGTTTAAGATAACTTTATTAATAAATGTTAACATTCGTATAAAAATTAAAGACTGGAACAAAAACAAAGTTTTGAATATTTCTTGTTACTTGTCTCCTACGATATTCATAATGTGTGTGTCTGTCATTGGAAAATTTTGACTTTTGAAACGTCCTCGTAAATGTAAAATATTGCTGTGTACATCAGGATTATCTGAAGGATAGTCATCTAGCATATATTTCATGTCATTAGAGTTAAGGATATGACCATGAACTGAGGGCGCTTTTGGAGGAAGTACGTGAAACAGGGCGGGAGGAGTTTTGTGGGTTTTAGGCGTAGACGTTGTGTGACGATAACGAATATGGGGAAGTGTAGGCGAAGCAGTTGTAGGAAATGTTGGACGATGATGATGTCGGGGTGTCCTTGGTCGTGATGTAATGATTGTTGCTAAGACAGTTGTCACTGCTGTACTCGATTCCATAGACTCGGATGTGGCGCTTGGGATATTCCCGGTTATAAGGTAAACTTTTATGGTACTCCCCGTGGAATCTTTTTCAATTATCATATCTTCTGTCGTTGTAATACTTTCGTCCTCCACTGTTGGAATCGGGTCTAAGCTTGCCTGAGTCGACTCTTCCGCAGGTGGAGTGCATTGCGTTGTCGTTAATTCATTTAGCATCGTAATTTGAATTTCTTCTGTCATTGTTTGAGTGGTTTCAGTTGGCATCGTAGTGGTTTCTGACGTCGTTGGAAATGTTTCAGTTGTCTTTTGAACGGTTTCAGTTGTTGTTTGAACGGTTTCAGTTGTCGTTTGAGCGGTTTCAGTTGTCGTTTGAGCGGTTTCAGTTGTCGTTTGAGCGGTTTCAGTTGTCGTTTGAGCGGTTTAGAACGGTTTCAGTTGTCGTTTGAACGGTTTCAGTTGTCGTTTGAACGGTTTCAGTTGTCGTTTGAACGGTTTCAGTTGTCGTTTGAACGGTTTCAGTTGTCGTTTGAACGGTTTCAGTCGTCATTATTATCGTGGATGGTACAGTATCATTCGTCCCTGTGGGATTCACTGTTACCATGCTAGTTACTAGTGTCGTCTTGTATCTTTCATTGTTTACCGTTCTCGGACTACGAACAAACTTGGGAACGTGAAGGTACTTTGGGAGTCTTCGGAAGAACAACTTTCCTATACTTTAGGTTTCGAACCATGGGGACAGCGGACGTATATGGACGTCCTGTTGTAGATTTTGGAGGTACCCCTGAGGTTTTCAAACAATAATAAACAATTTAGCCATTTCAAGGGGATAATTACTTGTTCACAAACGAAATGAAAACTTACACTTTGTCCATTTTACATCGCCTGGTCTTATTTTAAACTTGCTAACGTGAACTAAGAAAACATAATGAAATATTTCAATGTTCACATTTAACATGTAATACTAAAAAGTGCTCGTGACAATTACGGCTTACTTGGTCGTTTCTCATCATCATCCTCGTCATATTATCACTACTCCGCTGGAGCATCTCAGAACGGATACCACTAGTAACACATACAGCAAATATGTAAATGCTTTAGAACCAATCATGCTATTGAATGAATGTATGATGAACACTGATAATGACATTGTGATCGTTTCATGTCCCATTGTTTGACAACACAACACTCAATAAGTCATTAATTGATCTGCTGGTCCACAGTTAGGCAAATTGAACAGGTATCACGCATCAACAGTTAATCGTTTTATGGATAATCAACGCCAGGAGTGTCAATTAAGCTCAAAGTTGAAAACAAAATTACAGTCCGATGGAACAAAAGTGTTCTTTGGCGAACATATTTTGAAGATTGAACCGTTGGCGACCTTTCCGGAAGGTTATGATTATCACGTTACACCAAATAACACATAATTTGTTTGTCCTACCATTGGCTATGCGATGAAAGCTGAAATTTGCATAAATGTCGAGCCCTCGACCCTTATCGTATTTAGTCTGGAGACAAAGTTGGGACAGGAACCATTATTCACGGCTGAAACTTTGTTGAAATGTTGGCAGTCCAGTTTTTAACGTCTCTATTTCTTGGTTGTGCTAGTACTTTTTGAAAGTGGATCCGTGTCGGCTTTATCGTTTTCAAGGGGGATTCCGTTTGGAAGCGAGGAAAATAAGTTATTTGAGCTTCGCTCTATTGAGGCTCCCAGGGTGTCCCTTAGACAAGGAGTTCTGAAGGGCTTCTTAGGCGAAACCATCGGAGGAAGACGTATTGCCAGTTTCAGAGCGATTCCATACGGCGTCCCACCAGTTGGACCACTACGTTTTCAAGCGGTTGCTTCTGCATCAGCATGGGCTGGAGTTTATGATGCAACTGTGGAGACCCCTGCTTGTATTCAAGTAGACTATTATCACGGGAAATCGAAGCGTTATTAAAGGTCAAGAGGACTGTCTATATCTCGAAGTTCACACTCCTCATAACGATGTTGTCGGAAACGGCCAAGGTTACCATGGACCCCTTCCAGTACTGGTATGGTTTCACGGAGGAAGCTTTGCCTCAGCATCTGCATCTCTCTACGGTCCTTACTACCTCCTAAACGAAGACGTTATCCTTGTAACAGTCAACTACAGACTCGGTCCATTTGGATTTCTGAGTACAGGAACAGCCGCTGCCTACGGAAATGCAGGACTGAAAGACCAAGTGTTGGCTTTAAAGTGGATTCGCGACAATATTGCAAAATTTGGAGGAAATCCAGAAGCAGTCACGATTTTTGGCGTTGACGCTGGGGCAGCTGCGGTTCAACATCATATTATTAGTGACCTTTCTCGAGGGCTATTTCAACGAGCCATTTCTCACAGCGGCTCATCATTAGCCTGGTGGGCAATAAGGGAAAATGCCATTGACGTGGCAATCCGCACTGGAGCGCTTTTTAACTGCTTCGGAAGCCCCCAAGAAATTGTGGAATGCTTGCAAAAGGTACCTGCGAAAGACCTGGTAGCCTCGCAGTTAAAGTTAACGCAGTGGAATATCTTCCCAATTAGTGATCTACGGTCCAGTAATTGAACCATTTCATCCTGACGCCTTTCTGAGCGAAGCACCAATCGAGATATATCGAAAAAGAAGGGCTGCAAGGGTGCCTTGGATTACTGGGTTTGCCAAATACGAAATGGGAAGGCTCCTGGCCGAGTTTCTACAAGATGATGAAGCAGTGGATGAGCTTGATAGGAATTGGAATGCTTTAGGTCAAACCTTTCTTGCTCTTGACGAGAATACTCAACAGATGGCGAAGGAAGTTACAAGTAGAAATGTTTCCGTGGAAACACAGTTGAGAATGAGGACCAGCCGAAATGCAAGTGAGATCGAAACTGTGATGAGAAATTATACCGAAATCAATCAAATGAGAGACCGGAAAAGCTCTTCTGCAAGTGAAAGGGCGACTAAAGCTAGAAACTTTTATTTGGAAGAGGATAATACTGACATTGGGTTTGAAAACAGGGATTCGATTGCGCAGGTGAATTTTACTTTAAAAGCAAAATGACAATTTACCATTCAAAAATAAAAGTTAATACGTTGTCTGATTTGAACATATTATGCTAATGCAACTTTTTGCAGATGCTTGGCGATCGTTATGTTATGAAACCTGGCTTGGATGCTATCAACTTGCACGCAAAATACAGCGGCGAATCTGTTTACGCGTATGAATTTTCATACGAAGGTAAATACAGTATAGTGGAGCTATTCGGTCAAAATGCTGATGACTGGGGTAAGATGCCACCTTATCCCATTACGATGGAAAAATACATTGTGGTGATTTTTTTAAATCGCATTATGTTTGAAGGCATTTCCCGTTTTGACGACATCATGTACATCTTGAATAATACCGAGCATTATCAAACAATCAACCGTGAAACTGATGGGGACGAATATCGAATGGCTGAACTTATGACCAGCACATGGGCAAATTTTGCTACATATGGGTAGGCTGCCATTATATGAATTGCCTATCTTAAAAAGAGATAATTCAAAAATTGCACTTTGTTAAATTCTTTAGGAAACCTTACATTGGAAAATCCACGAAAATTCAAACCACTTGGGAAGCTGCTCTCACGCAAGAAACAGCAAGCGAAGGAGATTGGGACAAACTAGTTAGATTCTTGTCAATTGATTTAGTCCCGAAAATGATAGACAATCCTTATGTTAAACGATACCGATTTTGGAGTAGTTTACAGCTTAACAGCTAAGAAATAATGGTTTCAGCTATCAACAAGCTTCAGACATTCGTGTGTGTGTCATTAAAGGATATTTGTTGAGAGAATTCCTCGATTTTTTCCTACCTCATTATACCAATTACTTCACAAACATTAAAAACACTCGATGCAAATGTAACGAAAAATTTTCTTATCTTGGTTCAAGAAACGTTTAAGAATAAAGGAAAACACGCCACATTATTCATTATTATTCAACATACTACAATTTTTTAATTTTTCCGTTGACACAACAAGATCCTTTTTGTCCCAGCTCCAACATCTTTAAAGCGTCCGATGCTACTCCTATTGCTGTTATTTCTCCTTCTTTCCCATTATGCCTGATATGTCCTTCCATTGACCCACAACAAAGCCTTAATTTACCATTGACAGCGATACTTGTAAACGACACCGCCGTTCCCTTCCAGAGACTTCCTGCCATGAAAAATTCTTCGCAATTGCATCCAAATAAATCAACTGGATAATTTGGGCCAGGAAAATTGGATATCACGAAACTACAGCTAACATAGTCCTCAGCGTTGCCCTGAGCCCAAACAGGTAACATGCCTAATAACTTTGTGAAATAAAAGCACACAAATGGCAAAGCCGAATTGACAACTTTCTTGTACTCCCGATCCACATTTTTGAGGGTTTTCGATAAGTCACCATCCGGACTGAAGATAATTGGCATTTTCACGAAAGACCAGTGATTGGTCAAACCCTCAGGGTGATCTGGAAGAGGCAAGGCTATCATGGAATGAATTCTTTTAAAACGTTTTCCTTCTTGTAGCCCCAGCATTGCTCGTGTAGCCTCGGCAGCCATTGTGATTATGACGCTAGACACACAAACTGACTCCTTATTTTTGACTGACTTAAGCCGTGTCAATGGTAATAAGTCTAATTCTTGCATTTCTAAATGCTCGTTTGTGGTCTTATTCTTTTTCAGCAATACATTGGAATCGTTTGAAAAGAAGAACACGTTTAAAATATGGTAGGGCCCAGTCAAAAGCATTTGTAATGTTAGCGTGAGCTTTCCAATCCATTTTTTCAATATTGGAGGCTCAGTTGGGCCTGGAAACTTCCAAGGAGAAAGCGACAGGACTTGGGTTAATTTCATCCCAGAGAATCCATCCCAGAGACAATGATTGTAATGGAAAATTACAAGGGATTTGACAGACGGATCATTTTCGTCGATAAAGTCCTCGATCAAAATCATTTCCCATGGGCTGTGCTCTGAGCTGAATGGCAAGTATGGAATTTTGTTTGCCAACAGGTCCTTCAGACTGCTTCGAGTAACAGGAGTGTCAGGATCTTCAGGATTAAGATTTCTTGTATGATGTTCTAGACTAAATGAAGTGTCGTTGGCCCAAAAGTTGTATCCAAATCGTCGAACAACTTTCTGAGTCAACTGCGGAAATAGTGGAGCCCCCGTTGGAAGAAAAAGTTTGTTTTTCATGATTTCTCGCATCCGGGGAAGCCCTAGCTTAGATTTTAAAACGCAACCTGTGGCTACGATTTGTAATGGTTTTTCATAAGGTTTAGGTCCAGCGTAAAGTGCGTCCATTCCGCATAAAATGGGACCAAGCGAAGGATCCAACAAATGAGCAACTATGTCGACCAGCTTTCGAAATATCCATACTGGAACAAACACAGTGATTAAAATCGGGTAAATAAATACTGTCACGATAGGCGTCAGCAGAACTAGTGCTAGTTGAGATAGCAGGTGTTTAGAGGGGGAAGTGAGAGGCCAAGAACAGGAACCCATTTCGATAAAGAACCGTTTTAAACTGAAGTTAGACAGATTACTTGAGCAAGTTTTCATCTTGATGAACAAAATCGAGAAACTATTTGTCGTACAGAATAGCCTCAAAGATTAATGACTTCAGGTAACAACTCATGCTATTCGTGCAAGAACTAACCATGCAAACAGATAACCACACGGCATCAGTAATATTTAGTATATCCGACTTCAATATTCAGTCTATTCCATGGTAGCATGCCATATTACAGCTAACAACTTCCCTCGTGCAAGTTGTCTTTAATTTGTATTGCTTTCAAGGTAAAAAAAGAGTAAAATCCAACATAAAGTATATAGCTTGAAACTGTTTCATTAAATATTTAGATAAATCGGATACCGACGATGGTAGGGTGTTTTATTTGAACGAAGTCATATTCTACTACATTGACTGTTGACCAATAAAAGGCGATGTTTCGGATATTATGCACATGTATACGTGACATTATGTAGAGTGTGTCTTCATATTGGGAAACTACCTGACCTATGTTTTTGCCAACATATGCTAAATGTCGACCGTTTTTGTATGATCACTAATTAGGTAGTTAGCGACCGGGGGACCAATAGATTAATTTAAATTGTGTGAATCATGAAACGACAATTTTTAAAGACTCCATCTTACAACCATTAGTAAATCTCAAACTTTCTCAGAAAAAACGTTCTCCTGGGAAGGCAACAATATAAACTTAAACCTGCTGCCTGTCTGCCTCTTGGTAGAATTTTACTGAATTATTTCAAGGGAATTTAGGTTAATAAATGCTCATATTTTCCTCTATCCACATCCTAGAAACGAATGTGCGTATCACACATGCTAAATTATCAATTTTCTATAGCTAAAGCTATGTTTATTTACTGTTTTTTACGCGAATGATTTCAATTCCAAACGAAAACTCCAAACGGAAACTACAAATGCATTCTCAAAGAAAGTCTGCTAACAGGCTAGGAGTTTCCCTACATCCACGGCTTGTCCTTGTCAATTTGAAACTTTTCAACTTCTCATAAAAGATAAGCATACATATTTAAGGCGTCACCGGCTTGCATCATTAACTCCTTTTAGTATTCTTCATATGTGTATTGAAGTTTTAAGAAAACCAGCAATCTTATACGGAAACGGATTCTAAGGGTCCAACGGTTTTGGGCTTTGTGCGAGATATGAAGTCTAAATAAGTGGTTCCATATAAGTCTTGTTTCAACGTATTAGGATACTCATGGAATTATAGGGCTCATCGATGTGAGCTGTTTTAGAAGAATCCTTTTAAATGGCTATAAGTAATATGTAAATAAATACAATATGTGACATGTCTCTAAACTATGGTGTGGTACGCATATTGGCTCACCCATGGACAGTTCCGAGCCCACTTTTCACGAAAATTAATTTTGTGTTGAGAAATGTGGAGTCTATTGGCCATGTTTCTCCGCAAAAGTTTTGATTCTTTCAACGAACTCCTGCACAATGCCCGCCACGTGTAAATAATCGTCATTTTTCCGTTTGACAAAGTTAGTTGTTTTCTTGATGGTATTGTCATAATACCGCAGCTAGTTTACTTTGATCCCATTGCTATTTGCATACGGTTTCAGTTTCTTACATCTTAACAAATCAAGGGACATTGCCATTTCACCCATTTACTTTTCTTCGTTCCCCTACAAGATATTTCATGGCAAAAAAACTGCTTGAGGAAATGACAACAGCATTCATGAATCATAGAATCACCATTTTGCTTCAAAGGCATTGCCATTTCTGCCCCATAAAATCCATCCAGAAAAAAAACTTTGTTTTTTATTCTCATCTGAAATGGCATTACGAACTATTTGCGTAGTAGTTTACAAGTAATATCAAAATTTACTTATATACTATTGCATTGACTCTGAGGGCGACTCAACGGCGGCGTTTGGCTCTGTGCATTACGTCTCGTAGCAATTGAACGAGGAAAACATTCGATTCAGCACACAAACATGCCCATCACCCTTTTGATTCACATTTCAGCAGTCAATTCAGTAAATGCGTAGAGAATTGATATCGAACGAGATGCAGTCACGCATACACGCATGTGTTTTGTGAAGACAAGGATTTGGGGTGTTATACAAAAAGATGCATGGTTTTACAATTTAGAATCGTGTAATGTAAAATCGGAGCTCTCAAAAGTGGACTGTATGGATAAATGATGCATGGGATATAGGGTGGCAATTAAAACTACCTACGTATTCTAGATTTATGAGCTAAAGGAAATCCTTTAAAGTGAAATCCTTTGGGTGAATAAAAGTACTTGTCGGAGTTGAGGAACGTCTGCGTTATGGACCTTTAATAATCTGCGATATAAACACGTGAGGGATTATCCAACAAACAATCTTTTGATCATCAAATTACACATCTTTTGTCGTTACCATTGTGACTACGCTTATCGTATTTATTGCTTTGATTTTGGTTTGCATTTCAATACATTTTGTTTCAATTCCTCAGTTGCGTAGTCGACATCCAAAATATCACATAAAAAATTAGGCTAACTATTTATTTCACATATGATTCACTTGCAGTAAAGCAATAACAGCTTTCTTATGTTATCTTGTGTTGTCGGAACTCGGAACGTGACTATGTTTTTTTTGTAAGTGGATTTGCACATGCTACTTTTGAAAATCAAGAAATTCGTTTATTATAAATTAAAAATAACTGAAGTTCATCCTACCCCAGCTTAGATGCATGCTAACCTAATATTTAATTAGTTACCTTGGCATGCATGTATATTGAAAACAACTTTTGTCCCTGGAAATCTGTGTTCACTTCATTTCATAGCTTTGTCACTATTATTAAATTCCGTACTGGCCAAGGAAAACCAAGCAATGGAAGCTGCTGATAAGAAAACTACATGTAAATGTTGAATTCTAAACGAATTGGTAAAGCATTTTGGTGATCCTTACTAGAAGCGAAATGTGTATTTTCCGCCAACGCACTGATAATCACATAATTCATGAGTTGTCAGAAATCATTATTTTATCAGCCCGAGCAGGTAAAAGGTTAGCTACAGTATGGCAAAGCATGGCAGTACAGTAGCTATTGTATGGCAAAGGCGAAAATCTTGCATGATGCAAAGTTGCCTTTTCCCTGAGCTACAAGGTATTAAACTCTTTTCCTGCAAAAAGTCACTGCACGCATAGTTTCCGGTTGGAAGAT
>VICI01002479.1:0-16533 GCA_019593645.1 Akabosia matsudoensis
GATTTTGTTTCTTTCACGTTCCCTTGAGTTTTTAGCTAGATATTCCACATGAATGAATCATTTTAATGGTTTGTTTGCCATTCCCGACTAGCTTCCGATTAACTTGATGAGCACAAAAAAAGTTTATTGTCGTAACGATCATTTAAATACACACAGAAAAAATAACACAAAGACCTCAAGGAGGAATTGACCATGTCCATCAATATCAACATCAAATTCACCTGTTCATTCCCTACGAAAAACTTGCCGCCAATTTTATCGCGTCGACCAACTACTTATATGATTGATACTAAAAAAGTATGATACTAGAGTTGCCACTGTATGAGGGCATTATTTCTATTATTTTTTTCATTGACTTACCAACTGGGCAAACGAAATAATTGAAAGTGGAACGGCAAGCGTAAGACAAACGTAAGCCAACCAGAAAGTCAAGTCATCCTTGAGTAAAGAGACATCACCTGGAAAATAAAACAAAAAATATTGTTAAAAAACAAATAATTTGCCAACATGGTTGTGTTATATAGACCAAAAGCACAATTTGTTCTCGTGATAAACATAAATAACCTATTCGACCGTTAATATCATAGAATCCCAGTCATTGTCTAATATTGGAACTACAAAGTAAAACGTTGACATTTTTAATTGTTGTGAAACAGCGACGAAGTAAAACGTGAAACAAATTTATATATGTAGTACTCCATTAGCTAATAATTTCTACAAGAAATAGGGCGAACTAGAGTCCAGCTATTAACTAAATACGTCCCATTGGTACAAAGAGGGTTAGGTCGCAAAGAAAACAAATATTACGCAACAAATACACCAGAAGTACAAACAAACTCTTTTACTTTTTTGATGGTAATGACAACATGACAAGATCAAAAGCAAGCTTCTCTCCCTTTTTCATCCTACTCCGTTCCCTTGGACATGGTGAAAAAAAAAACAGTTCAAAGAAGAAAGACAAGTGTCCTAACTATGATCATTCTCGTCGATGCTCACTTTTTTTATTTCCGTTCGTTTCTTTTTGCATGTCCAACGTCCTCCCCCCGATATTGCTGGAACGAGAAAACTACACGCCAACGTTTGTTGAGTTCTGGCTGTGTCGCGATCGCGTCCCTTTTTCAGCTCAGTAAACAAAGTTTCTTTTCTAGGTATATATTTTGACAAAAAGCAAACAAAGTCTCGATGTATTTCTGTCCGGGACTGAAAATTAAACGAGAACATTACAAGTCCAAGTTGGTTACCATAGTCACCATTTTCAGAGCTTTGAGCTTGGCTAGTTTGCAGTCCAAAGTAATTGTAGTTTGGGCACGATAGCCGACCCTTGTCACACTGCCAAGTTCATATTGGCAACGAAATTCACCGGGAAAATTCTCGTTTCATTGTAAAAGTTGGAAAAAAGTAGCCATTAAATGTATTTTCGCATGAAAGGTGAGACATTTTGCAAGATAATCGTGGAAAAGTTACTGAAAATAACAATAGAATTGTTATTATTACTATATTGCCCATTCGCCAGTGTCCTATCTACTGTGAGATAAGTTAGTAACTGTGAAAGAATGGAGTATGTTTTACTAAATGGAACTGATGAGATTACACAAAAATAACAACGTTTGACAAACTGTCCAGCAGTAGGAAACCCAAAGAGAAAGTCTTTCACAGTGACTGGTTGTCGAACTCGCTGCTCTTTTGACGATCTGGCCAGTAACACATTCTGACAAGGGAAAAAAGAGAACAGCAGAAAGTTAAGCTAGACCGCGAAAATATAAGAGCGCGGACGTTATCCACCTCTCACCTCTCTCCCCCTATTTACGTTTACCCTTAGATTTACTCTCTCTCTCTCGTCGTTTGGCTACTTGCCGGAAAACTCAAAGAGATTGAAATGAAAATAAAGAGCAAAGTTGATGTCAAAGTCTCATCTTTGTCGTTGCGTTCCTATAAAATAAACACATCATGTTACCACTCCTCGTCATGATCAGAAAGGCGAAGCCACTTTGTTTTTTACAAGCTTTCTTTTTTGACTGTTTGTTCGCTTTCCCTGTCCTCCTCTTTTGACCATAAGAGGCTGCAAACCTGACTATGAGAAAAACAAAAACGGTCTCTCAACAATACTGCTCAACTGTTATTTTTGTCTTTCAACATTTGTATCCTCTCTTTTGGTCATACATGTCCTTTGGTAAAAAACCGACAGTAAATTTTAAAATATTTTTTGAAAAGCCTTTTCGAAATTGGCCATTATCAGTAGCATAAATCGTGTTTTTAATAAAGTATCCGAGTATCTTGTACGTGCACGTCGTTTTTGTTTGTTTCGCCTAGAGCAACATTTAAGAATGGATGAGCATCAAAAAATTTATTATTTCACTAGAACCTGTAAATTCATACTTAAAAGAGCACGCATTTAATGTATACAACTATCAGATTTTACTAACTTGCTGGAAACATTGAATACATATATTACAATTTTTCTGGAAATCAAGCCAGAGTAAGGCATTTTTCGGTAATTTTCATCCCGTTTCATTGAATAGCATGCCATGCATGCGGTAGTGCTAGGCACTATGAATATTTAAACAATCTTTTCTGGCATTTGAATGAATTTAATATTTCAGCAATAATCTTGGCACTCCTAGTTATTCAAACTGTACTAATGAGGTTGTGGGAAGCTCTTGTATCAAAACTTGGAGTAATCAAATAACGACCATGATTTGGGTCAACTTTGTCTCGGAAAACTAGTTAAAAAAGCAGCAGAGGTTCCTTACATCTGAAATAAAAATCGCTGCTTTCTTTTCGTGCCACAAAAGTAAATTTGAAATGCTTTGATTTCCAATACCATTCGTATTCAAAAAAAAACTTTTAAACTTTCATGAGTAATTTTCCTAACCAAAAATCTACGTAAAAAATTATTTAGTAGAATGTTCGTCTGTGGGTATCAAGTTGGAAACCTTATGCATCCACCTACTCATACATGAGAAACATTCTCTGAGCCTCTTGTGCTTCTTTTACCATGCGAGACATTTGTTTCGTTTCTCTTTCAACTTTTGATGTAACAAGACATAATTTAATCCTGCCATCAAAGTTCAAAATAAACCTCTACGCAAGTTTACAGTGAGGATGAAATCGCTTTTAAACAGTAATTATGCCATTTTCTATGTCTACCTCGTTTTTCGCCTTTTCATACAAACAAACTATTCAAAACACCGCCCGCACACGCCATTTGAAACCGAAAGGAAAAAAAAAAGATCCATGCTTTACATCATGATGATCGTTGAACATGCAAACTACTGCACTTAGGAGCAGACAAGTGGCACAGTCCTGGAAAGCTTGTCGGCTTCGTGCCTTTTCTACCCTTGTTTATCTTGTCGTTCTGTTTTTTTCCTTTTTGAGATTTTTAGATGCTGTCATTATCATTGGAATAACAATCATCAAGTCAGTAGTAGTAGTAGTGATGTCAT
The DNA here is from genome assembly GCA_019593645.1 of Akabosia matsudoensis. Taxonomy (NCBI): domain Eukaryota; kingdom Metazoa; phylum Arthropoda; class Collembola; order Entomobryomorpha; family Paronellidae; genus Akabosia; species Akabosia matsudoensis. The sequence continues at coordinate 3,444 of VICI01002479.1, forward strand.
GCCACTTAACTTTCCTTCTGTGCTACTGTTCAAAAAACTACACCCTTAATTGTGCGAAGTCCTCCCCTCTCCTTTCTCCTTTACTCTTTAAATAAAATCATAATAACATGTAAAATATATTTACCGTACGTCCCTCTATGACGACCACTTATCACTACACTCTTCAGCTATTAGAAACTTGAGGCTGACAAGAAATAATTACATGTTTCATGTTGCGCACAAAGTGCAACCTTTCCACCCCTTAAACCATAACAACCAATAAATCATCCCCTAATAATACATTCAACTGCCAGCTAAGCAGTTGTTGTAAAATACAACAACAACATACACATCTCGGGAAAATAAGTGTTACATGCATGAATTCATCTGCAGAGTAGAGTTGGCATAAAATGTATAATTATTTTCACCATTAGCGTGATCAATTTAGGAAGCTTTTTTTTCCGTCACGAAGACATTCTTGCATTTTCCAAGCTAGACAAGGACGCTAATGTAGTTTGATGTTTGTTAATCACACCCATCAGGAGTTTGAAAGTGTTCTGCATAAAAAAAGCAGGATGGATCATCATGTCATCGTCATTAGAAAGCAATAATAATATGCTAATGATTGTCTGACTTCGTATGCATCACGATATAATATTAACGTAAAGCACGGTCGGTTTTATAAGGCGAACGAATTTAGTAATGAAAATGATAAATGAAAGAAAACTTTTGGACGTTGATTAGTAATGTTGATGGGTTTCTGGAAGCAGGTGAATTTTGGGCATTATGAAGTCTGTATTTTTTCGCCCATTTATTGTCTGCGTGATGTTGAGTATTTGGTTACCAATACAAGATTGACGTTCTTTATAAACTACAAGAAATAATAGCTAATACTTAAAATATTGTATTTGGCCAGTACTGCTTATCTTAGAGTTGCGTGAAAGTTATTCCAGAAAGTGGGTAATTACTAGTTCTCAAAAATAACGCGTCTGTTAAGCTGGACAAAAAACGTGAATCATCCTTACAAAAGTGACATTGCGAATCAAATTGACTAGTTTTCAAGTTAACTAATCATCCACGGTAGTATTCAAAAGCGTAAACCGCATTGAATGTATGACAACCGCTTTTCTGTTTTGCCACTTAGCTAAATACCTGATTAAGTGCACAGTGACTGGAAGTCTTGCTCTAGAATTCTCTCTAACATCCGCACAAAGGAAGAGGGAAAAGTACAGCCATTAATTACATGCGAGCATTGTAAATGGGTCCAAATACGTTATCCTGTCAAAAAGAGGATCACAAAAAGGATCGGGCACATGACTTACAAGGATGCACACAAGGAGAGATACGTGTTGGTAGATCATTCTGTCGTAGTTCTAAGACCACAAATCTAGCCTAACCAAAATCACAGCGAACCAATTAATTTCTCACACACGAACCCAAAAATTTAACATAATTTTAACGGCAACAAACTACCCTATAATATGTACGCGTAACTCTAGGAAGTGGGAAAGCGCTCAAGGAAATTTTATATGAATAAAAATTATGTGCAAAATATTAAAATATATTTTAAAATTCATATATTTATAAAACTTACCAAGCGGCGTGTAAGCCACAATGGAGGCAGCCAACGAGCCGAGGAGTAGAGCAGCAAGGAGGACTGGTGCCATTGGGGAGCCAAATTTTGACCAAAGAGCTAACCACACTGCACCTCCCAGGGCACCTACCGTTGTTGAGCTTGTACCGGCCACTGTGTGTGTAAAACCACGAAAGTCTCTAATGAGATCTGACAGACCCTTCCAAAATAGTTCTCATCAGGCATGACTAAATTCTACTTCTCCCTGTGTCTCTCACTTGTTCCAAATGAAAATCCCACACAAAGCTTTTAGTTGTAAGCATATCACATCATGAACAGATACAAGTGGAGTAATAAAAGTACTTTTCCTACTTACCACCATTGTGCTCATACGTTCAGCTATTTCCATGTAGTTTCAATGATAGCTATATGCAGTAAATGAATGCAACTTCCCGTGGATAGTTTTTATACTCTCAAAAGCCAAGCTGAATTGCTTGAAACACTAGGTAATGCAGGCTAGACAATATTTAAGACCATTTTGACAATCTTTTCCTTTGAGACAAGCTTTTCTACTCAAGAAGCATGACTATTCTTTCCGGGCTTGCTCATCTCACTGTGAAAGTGACAAGCTAGAAAATGTCTTCACAGTGTTTAAACTTGGTAAACCCTATTACAAGATGACACATTCCTTGGTTGGATGTTTCAATGGTGCAGTGCAGTCTGATCTGAGAGATAAAATTGGATTTCCAGTCTCTTTGAAGCGTTCATTATGTGGCCGGACTCTTATCCGCCTTTTCATGTACCAATTCATAATATGTGCGCGTCGGTCTATCTGTACTCTCCCTAAAATCAAACATTCAGATAAGATTTTCATGTACCCTTAAAGGGAATTATCTCCGACCTCTATGTACTTTTCCAGTGTTAATATATAATTTTCGAACTTCAATATTGAAACGAGGAACCCAGACAAGGCCTAGAATAATTCAGTTTCAAGCGAAATGTGCAAAACTTTTTCTCTACTTCCTTACCTATACGTCAACTCTTACAGTTTGCTGGCCAAAGAGTAAAGGGATTTACAGTACGATGCGATGTGCGTGCCTAGACTGGCGTCCTTGCATCTTAGGTGCGAATATGATACCCAGGGAAAAAGGAGAGAATCGGCGATAATTTAACTCTCAACTTTAACCAAGATCAACCATTTATGTACTCCTGGCAAGTTTATGTTACCTATTTCTTTAATTTGCCGTTTTCTGTTTATGCCACCTGTCACGCGATCGATAGTTTAAAATTCGAATTGTTTTTACACAAAGGAACCACTGGGTATCGTTCACAGATAAAACTTTCCGCTTAATTAGGTCAGTATGCCTGTTGTCCATAAAGCTGCTTACTACATTTTATTCACACACTACGAGTAACTATGTTTGAAATGTAGGTTAAGGTACCTGTACTTCCGACGGAGATCACTCTCTCGAGGACTATGTAGAAGAGAATTGCGCTCATGCAAAAACCCAGCAGGAACAGTTGGCATTTGTAAAACCGATGTCCTAGCGAGACCAGAAACAGACCGATAAAGAAGAGGCTTGCGTTTAACACCCTTGCACCCACAGATGCTGCAAAAAAATACATACGCGGTTTAGCAAGCATTTACAAAAGATCCAGTATGGATGGATGATTCCTTTTTATCATTACGCGTAATTAACTACTTTCATATTTTTTGTCTTTCTATTAAAACTTCCATAAAACAAGGTACTCTCCAGCTTTATCTATTCCATTTTAGACATCCTTTTCAATAACCTTTTTCATTCTAAACTGGAGTCTAGCCTACTGATTCACAAAACCAAGAGCCTTGAAGCGTTACTAATTTGAAACCGATCTTGAATAGAACGACAAGTTAGTGAAATGCAATAAAAGGACATGAATAATTGTAAAGGGGCATATAACTCTCTGGACAGACATTCAAATTTAATATTACAACACATATGTCCCATAAAAAGCACGATGGTTTACAAAATGATTTTTTGAAGCGAGCTTACCTAAAACTTGACACGACTCCTCATCATCCTCTGACTCTGGCAAGCATCCATATGACACTGTTGGTGTGTACGCCGAAGATGAGGTAAGCGTTCGAAGAATGACAGCCACTATTCTACCTGTACCAGGATAATTGGCAAATTTCACTTTGCTTGGCGGACTCCCGCTGAACTCAACCTTTTTTGAATATGTAAAAGCAAAAATATTACAAGTTCGTCGAGAATCATGTCCAGTCAGGTGTAAAATGAGATTCGTAGGTGTCCACACAAAACAGACTTTTTACGGGGATCACGCATGAATGCCTGAAATGTTGACTATCTTCGCACACTCCGTCCAAGGACATTACAAAAAAATGAGAGAGAGAGAGTCTTTTTTTAAATATTCTGTCTATGTCGCATATTTCTCATATTATAACAATAACTGCCATAGATAAAAAGGATGTTGTCAGTCAATCAAACGTAAAAAAAAGTGATATTTTGTATTAAAACTCCACACTTGTACTCTTGCTTCTATTCACACAAGTAATAAGCTTCCGACAGACCTACACTCTCGTTTGCTTGACTGAGTATGTTGAAAAGTATTATTGTATTAAGATACACTTATTTTATCAAAAAGTGACAAGGAAATCGGCTTCTAAATATTCACCTAAATCGTACACTTCCTATTCTTAAAATCAAGACTGAAATATGTACCAAATCTCACATTCATATACCAATCCGTAGATATGTAATACAATTGGATTCAAGATTCCGTTCATTTTGATGCTAAACTTTCATTCCATTTAAAAAAACGGAGTTACATACATTTTGTGTGCTGAAGTAAAAAACGAGTTATTCCGATTAGGGGCTCCATTGACCGTAACGTTTAAAGAGCTAGATTTCTTTCTTTTCTTCCAAGGAACTTATTAAGACATGAAAAGGTCATAATTTGATATCGTGCTGGCAGTAGCACCTCCAAAAGTTTCAAAAGAAATAAAATGTGCGATTTAAAAAAAGACGTGACAATTTGATTGCGATTGTAGACTTGTCACCATGACTCCCCATTCAACAAGCGTGGCTTTACCGGAACGAGGGTTTAGATTGTATAAGGGCTGAATTAGATATATGAGATAAGTACAGGTGCGAATCAATGCTGAGGAAATAATGTGACCATACACAAGGGTGAAATTGCATTGAGGATATTTTGAAGGAGCAAAAGTAAAGAAGAAATATACTATAGTATATATATTGTTTGAAAAAAATTACCTTTTTTCCGAATCTTTCAATAGATGCGATGTCGGACATTTGAAGAATGCTGTCAAAAGCTGTTCTGCTTGAGAAGTCTCTTTCTTGCATGTACAACTCAAAGACATCGTATTGAAGTGGAGCTCTGTCGCAGGTCGCAGGTTTTACATTCAACGGCCACGATCCGAGGGGGTAGTTCACGAAAAGTACGTCTTTTGAGAAGGCCGTAGGTAAGAAGGGTGCTGTTTTTATAGGTACTTCCAAATTACACCCGCCTGGTATTGGCGCTGAAATTTTACAAGAATGAAAATGAGTTGTTTTTACGGAGGGATAAAAATTTGATGAGAGTATGATTGATGTAGGTATGTAAACTTACCATGGACATCATAAAACTGGACGATAATTAGGACGGATACTGACATGTTGTGACTATGTTTTAAATAGGCAGTTGCTGATGGAGGTGTTAGAATGACACCGATATTGTACCCGGTTGTGACATTGCCAGCACTGAATGCCGAGCTGGACGCCAAAGTTATATTTTTAAGGTGGCCATGGGCTTGGATTAAGATAAATCCGGTGTTGGTAGGAGCGTCTGAGATGGTTATGTCGAGTTGCTGATTGGGGGGAATGTCAACTTCTAAATGAGTAGTGGCTTGGTTGAGATTCACTGTTGATCAGTATAAACAAAATACACATTATTTGAATCCCTAGATACATACAACATATATACGTTGAAATTTAATTGTCACTTGTTTTGGCTCCTTAAAGTAATTGAGCTTTTGGGATTGTACTGTGTCCACTTAATTACAAATTATATTACAATACTGCCACCCGTTGTAACCTTGCACATAGCTTTGAAATCATTCATACAAAAACTTCACCAAAAACCGTTTCCTTTCTCCATAAAGGGAAGTATGAGACAACATCCCCATTGAGCTGCATATGGGCATCACGATGCATCGCTCCCTCTGTGTCAATTTAAATTGGACTAAGACAAACACTTTTACTTTCTGGAAGATCATTAACTTCATAATCCGGACTAACTTGTGTTATGAATTCTGTTCCCACGGTTTTTATAAAGTTTGTGTATAACAATGTTACCAAAACTATATACTGTCGAGTTTAAAAAAAAACGAAGAACCGAAATGTGTTTGAGCCCGTAATCTAAACTAAACTTTTAAAAAAGTGGTGAAGACAAGGTTCCACGAAACTTACCTGACACGCCATGACATGCATGTAAGCTCGCTGTGACGACGAGTATGTTAAGTATGCTTCCAAATACTGTTTTCTTCCTACCACTACAATTAACAAACTGCACAGGAAACAAACGGCTTGGAAAATGTTCCAAGCGCCATGACATTTTCAACCAGTTTAAACTTATAGCCAAAAAATTAACAATGAACGATAAACCAAAGCTATAATTACGTAACTTTAGTAACAGCCATGATGATGAGTTAGTTGGAAAGTCAACTTAAAAATCGTCAGCTGGTCTCTGCCAAGATACGCTGTGGTGTGTTTGTGAGCCTGTCGAAACTTGAATGGACAGGTTTTGTTGAGGCTGGACGATTGAGTCTGCTCATGAATGAAAAGTGTTTGTGTTCTTTAGCATTGTATTCACGTGATGATAACCATCTTTTGATGATAATGATGATGATGCACCTATTTTTCTTACTGGGCAGAATAACTCTCAACTCTTTGATGAACTTTGCACAAACTACCCACGTCACATGCATATCTCGAGCGATTAATTCATAATTTTGATTGCCGTGAACGATAAGGTATACGTGCATACCAAATACAGAAACAAATTCATGGCAGTGCCCATATCCCAACTTAAGATTTCCCTGTTTCAACAAAGATGAACCCAGACAGTGAATTTCACCGTGATTTTTTCTTTTCAAACACTTTTTGAAAGCATTTCGCATTTGTTGGCGTAGTTTTTTGTTGGTTTATACAAAAAAATATATGTCATGTCACTGTAATACGTGAGTATATCGCAGTCTTATATCCGATTATCTTGAATGTGTATATGCGGTACTTAAAACTACCGTAATTCAAGGCTACTTTTTAATAATTCTATTAATATTAATCATTCTTATCTTCACAAAACCGCAAATATGTAAACCTATATCGTAGCATTCAGTATTCAAAACACTCATGCCTTGTCATCGTCACAAAATGTCTAGAGCAGTTTCAAGTACTAGCTTATCAAACCGTGAACCAGTAGCAAAAATGACTCATTCAGACTTTTCTGATTCGCAGTACATACCAGAGAGGTTTCCCTATTTCCTCAGCGCCGACCTAAATTTCATGCTACTGGCAAAACAATCTATACAACAGACGTTTTTGTAAACTCATCAAAAAGATTAGTCATCATCAATATTACTAAGTCTTCATTTCAGAACAAAATAGCAAAATCAAACCATTTTGTTAAAACCTAAAAGAAAATTCACAGAGCATTACCATGAAATAAAACCTGGCAAGGTAATCTGAGAGTTCTTTTATATTTCATGCTTGCAGTAAAAAAAATCGCTTCAAAGTAATCACTAGTTGTAAGTTGATGACATCAAATAACAAACTGCAACAGTTATTCTTGGTCGATGCATGACTCGCGTCGAAAAAAGAAGTATAACACAATTTTTACAATGTAATTTTACGATTGTCTACAACCACACTACTCACACAACAGTCAACTTAACACAAAAAAATGTATGAAGCACAGAGTGCAAGTAAATACATATAAAAAACCAGCATGATCACGATGATATTAAGATAGAGAAAAAAATATTTAATTTATTAGTGTGTGAAGCAACACTCTACTTTGTTCAGTCTGATTTATCATTCGAAGCAAGTCAGAGCCATGCGCTGTCATTTGCTAAAAACTTCATTCTGTCGACTTGCACTTTTATTTATCCGATAGTTTTTTATAGAGCAGTTTTTTTGTGTGGTATGTGGTTATTAGGCAGTTTCATCTGTTGTCAAACAGTGACGATTAAATTATTTACTACATTACCGGAACATAGCAGGAAAACCATTGTTTTGAAGTTTGAAGTGAAGTATAAAGTTTTTGATAAATCAATCCCGGTTTCTATTTAACTTTGCTTGCGACANGGGCAACAAAGTTTTTGATAAATCAATCCCGGTTTCTATTTAACTTTGCTTGCGACAACTCATAGTTTACCGGTTTTTGCGTTTTGTAAAAAAAAGTTGTTTGTGCTGTTTGGAAGTAATTTTGGCTGGGCGTGAATATAGTGGGAATCGGTTTCAAATGGAAGTTTGAAAGAGGTTTCAGTGTCCAGAGAGGTAATTGATACGATCATTATAGCTGCGTGAGGATGCAGCAGGGTTTTTGCTAGACAAAGACAAAATTCAAGCATTGCATGCGTTGAGCAAGCTACACATACTTGAAATAGTTTGCATGGGTGTGTTGATGGATCGATCTGCTTTCACACAACATACAACATATCAACTCGTGTGTCGTTTAAACCGCCTGTCTTTTTTATTATGCAATACGCTTTTTGATGGAACAAACAGCAACAAATTGTAACGTTAGTGGTGGAAGTTGAACGAGAAGAGCAACTGATCACTGTTTTCATATTGTCATATTTGTCATCCATCACTATCACAATCACATTCCGTATTCATTTTGCGCTGATATGCCATTGAAATTAAAACATTTCCAGAAATGTTGTAAGTCATTTTCACCAAATAGCCTGATTTTAGTATCTGTAGGGGATTCAGTGCGAAGTAGGGACTGTGAATAGTTAACAGGTAATAATTGTTAAGGTCCTAATAAGAAACCCAAATTGATTCAATAAACGTAGCAGTCGAATGGGAGAAATTTTCATATCATTTTGCAGTATGATTATGCTCACACAACCTCATCTCTGAATTCGCCTCATCTTTCAGGATTCATGTATGCAGAAAGTTTATTGCGATTATTTTTGGCGACTTAACTTGTGTTCTGATAACTTTTGAAACAGATTACATCGTGATTGGTGCATTAAGACATCATAAAATCTGTAAAGGTCATAATGAGTTTAGATGACAGCATTTTTCTTGCCTGGGTGTGCTCACATATGAAGCAATAATAGCTCACATACACATACAATAAACTTAAAACCTTTCACAGATGTACCACATACTTGACGTTCCGTGTAACAAATGCATCACTGTTGTATGATTATGTCCATAATAAATCCACATCTATGCATACCCTGATATTATGCATATTGCTACAAGAGATGTTACGAATAGATAAACACGCATAGTTTCAAAGTAAATAGTTAAACAAGACTTGGTACAATGATCTCGTCTGTACTCTCAAGTATAATCAGTGCAAACATCCCAGAACCCTTATGAAAACCCCAAGGACGTAACGGTGAAGCGTGTCTGTACCGCCACAGCAGTCCCAAAGAGATACACATACATTTCTCCAGCTTGTGAACATCGTTTCATGTATTCTCAAGCCTGAAAACTCATATAGGTAAGCTGGGTTAGCCTTTCACATCCTTTTTTTCTGATCAACTCCTAGCATCCTTCCCTTGTTTAACGTGTCCATATATTACGGTAAAAATCTCGTCCAACTTCACAGCTGCTCTGGAAAACGAGACTTTGGACGGCACTGATAAGGCTACAAAATAGAAAATAGGAAGTATGAACTTACCCAACGCTTCATATATATAAAAAATATCTATTTGTCTGAACGTATGGCAGAGACGTAGATCGTGTTGTGTTCTTGTTCACACACTTTACTGCTTGCGTAATACATACATGAAAACGGCCTTTATTTCGTTCCAGAGGAAAACAGAACCGAGTTTTTTTTTCAGGGCTAGGGCGAACGGCGAAAAGTACAGTTAAGTTACGTTATTTTCCATGGAAAAGACTGATATTTTAAAGGGATGTGGATGTATATATGAACAGAATTGACAAAAAAATATAGAGACCCATGTAATGTTGGAGGTATCATGCTTCCAAAACAGTAGAGTGTAATGGAAACAGCAGTAACTTTTGAAGAGCATAATAGAAGCATTGAAAAGTGGCATGGTTTACAATATACGGGCTGCTAACACCATACGAAAAACCACTACTTACTTATTGTGACTAACTGTACACGTTAAGCTAAAATAAGACACTTACTTTTAAAACAATAAACGTAGTTACTTGTACAGTTATATATAGTGTGAATGTACATTAAAACTGATACATGATCATTATATGAATCTACAACATAACTTGGATACGACAAATAAGAAATAACACTACACAAACTCATCTGACAAAAGAAGCAAAAAGGAATAACTGGGCTAAATACTAATATTATTGGGTTTTTAATTGGTAGATTTTCCTTTTAAATAACTGCAATATTGTGATTTTAACGGCTAATTTGGACAATTTGAAATTTAGAAATACTTCATAGTAATTATTTGGATGAACCAAAAACATACATGCACAATTATTGAGAATCAAAGTCTATTAAATAAAATCTGTTACTGTATCAAGTTTATGTAGTGTATGTTTACCCAATATTTTGGTTTATAGTTTCAGTTAATTGTTTAAAAATAAACTCCGTACAGGTTGTGAGTGAATGTTGTGAAGTAATAGAAAAATAGTTAACAAGTAAAGCTAGTTTTAAAAGCTTTTTGTTTATTTTTGATACTGTTAAGGTGGTGGAAGTGATTAAGGATGTAAAATAACAACCTCTGCACAAATTTGGCAGTGTTTACTGTTGCAGCATGCTAAAAGCTTTGTAAAAGGGGCCACCTTTCTCTGGGAAAGATTTTGTTGTGTGACATCTAATGAAGTGAGTTATCCCGTACCGTGGTATGGCATGGGCAAAGATCAGGAGCTAATTGAAGCGGCGAGGAACGGTGATTACCCCGTTGTCGAAAAAATTCTCAGTCAGAGAGCCAAACGGAGTGGACCACTTGCCAGGTAAATTTGACGTTTCGTACATCATACAAAATCTAAGTCTTCCCTAAATGCAAGTGGCAAGGTTTATTTGCATGGAATGCAAACTGTTTACAATTCATTTGTCCACGTGTTTTTGCATTGAAAAGCGGTTTGCTAACATCGTCACATTTTTTACGACTCGAGTTACGCTGGTCATTTCCGATAACACGATGATACATACTTGCACTGGTAGTGGTAGACACAGGCACGATATCGGACTGGTCTATCGGAGTTATCACTTGTGCGATAGGAATAAACAAACGATTAACGACATGCAAATCTTTATGATAAGAAAATTATTGCTAATTCATATGAGGATAGCGTGTGAGTTGAGATAGAAGAAGAATGGATGCCAACATTTTGCGAGTAGACAAGTTAGTGGGAAACGAAATGTGTGGATAGTTTTCTTGTCTTGGCCTCTCGGTTTTTCACTAAGATGTTTTTTTGAAACGATATTGGTCTAGACCTGAGGAAAGTTTGCCAAAATGAGCTGACTGTGTATCTGAAATGGAATCGGAATAGTTTGCATAGAATTTGACAGAACTCAAGCAAAGACAATTGTGGGTAGTTCACATTGTTGCAATTTGCCTTAATTGGAGTGTATACTGTTATTATCATGCATGATTGTGCTTAACAGAGATGCTTTTACACACGATCCACTGTGCAACTGAATATCAGAGTGGCGTCGTGTGCCGTGTGAATACTTCACATAAATATAATGATGAAAATTCATGAAATTGTTTTTTGAGTAAAGCTATAAACCTGTCGCTGCTGTAATTTTATAAACATCAGAGTTTGGTGTCAATCGGCATAATTTTGCTTGTCATGCATCAGAAATTCTTCTTGTGAGTGTTGGCTGAATGGTAAAGCTAAATTCGTAATTAATGATTGGAGTGCAAGTATCCCATATTAAATTTAATTCACTCGGTTAATGTATGCAAGTGCTGACGGATTTAGGTGTGAAGAAAAAGTAAACCGTGACACTTGCCTTGCGTAATTTAAAGACCCAATATTAGGCAGGGAAATATATACGAAGTTAAATTAGATATACTATCCAACATGTTTCATCATTTTTAGCTATTGAGGTTTCAGTCCTAACAAGTTTTTTAAAGGCGAATTTGTTGGATAAGAACGGGGATTTATTTGACTCACTTCTCACTCGATAGACATTTGTCTGCTCAGTTATCAGACATACAACATTTTACTTGACAACTGAAGTAAAAATGGAATATGCATATATTCCTGCGTGTGTCGAGCATCTCTAACTAACAGATGGTTATCCAATCGTAAAATATCGGACTTAAGAAGCTCTTTTTCCATTAAATAGTACTTTCCATACGTAATACATAATATTAAAAAAGCCAACGATGTAGGACCACGTCACACTATACAAAATCGTCTTTCGTTAAAATTCTGTAAAGCCCGGGCCGAGCCCGGTAATAGAAAATTAGCAGACATTTTATGTTACTACTAAGGTAGAGAATTTTGGGTCATCCCCGGCATATATTTTGATGTAATTAATACTAAATGAAATATTACACGATTGTCATACTTAAAGAATCCATGGGACTTGATACTACAACGATTTCTTATTTGTGCATCGCGATATGTTTCCATCGGGTCTTTATATTATGACCAAGTTTCATAATATAGTTTTTACGATAGTTTCAAAAAATATTACGTAAATTTAAGCCAATCCTCAAAGAGTTGAACTCGTGTTGCAAGTATCATGCAATAAAATAGTATAAAGTTTCATAATTCATGAATGTCATGCCTAATGCTCCCTGAAACTTTGTCATGCATTCGAGACATTACGAGCAGCGCAGGTACATCGTCACATCGTCTTCTCACATTTTGTACTTACACTTTCTGTAAAAGATAACGGGATTTAAATATTGAACTATGCCTGGGAACACTTATGTAATATGTAATCCTCGTGACGGAAATGTTTCAGAGGATGGTACATACGACTATTGCAGATTTACATGCACATTCCACAAGCGTTTAAGCGAGTCAGCGAATTGCTCGTTAATTACAGAAATACTGATTTTGCAGATTTGTATGAGCACGCCCTTCAGCAATAAATAATCTATGAACTTTACTGATACAAACAAACGTGATATTTGTTTTCAGTAAACGTATTTTTATAAAAAACAAATGAACATAAATGTCGTTTTTGATACAATCAACAAATCCACACATCTACAATAGATACACAGGTGTTTCACATTATCACCCATACTCCATACGAGCGCATCGTATCGTGTTTGCAATGTCAAAGTTGTCCTGGTATCTAGAAAGTATGTACTTCATTTTCATAGAAGGCGAAGGT
>VICI01002480.1:0-16528 GCA_019593645.1 Akabosia matsudoensis
CGTAGTGCTTCGTGTTGCACAATGGTAGTGCTTCGTGTTGCACGATCGTAGTGCCGCTCAAGGCTTTCGCTACTTGGAAAGTGTGTACAACCGCGCTGGTTATTTGGAGAATCGTTGCTACTACTTATTACGCAATGCATTCGAAGTAACAGCCCTTTCTTCAAAGAGCTTTCTTGACTAGATATATACTAGTATACAGTATTCTTGGTCATGATACACATGTGTACGTGGGTCACACCTTTAGGTTTTCAATACCTAGCCGATGCGTTATTTGAAATTACGTCTCAGCAGGAAAAAATCCATCCCTTCATCCTTTGACTGTTCTAAGGTTAAGTCCCGTAGCGTTGTATACAAAATATATCATGACTTCAATCACACGATTCGAGAGAAAAGCTAACGGGAAAAATCATGCAATACAAAAGAAAACATGTTATATTGATAAACACGGTACAATATGCATGCATACATATGAAAACTAGCTACTTTCTTTCTCTGGGCTGCACACAAATGAATAAGTACGCAAAAACCCTTAAAAGGGTGGATTTAGTGAAAGTGAGGGGTATAATAAAATGGACCTTTTTAAGATTTGTGTGACTGGCCAAAAGCTCTGTTTTTCTTCTCGAAAGAACCTCTTCTCGACCTAATCTTGACGTTAGTCTAATATAAAAAAGGCATCTCAAGAAGAGTTAAGCATTCGAAAAAGTAAAACATTACAGAGTGTGGATGTATATATTTGCAAAAAGAAAGCATTTATTTTTTCCGACCACATGCTGTGTTTTGTAATAAAACGGAAGAGATAACACCTAAATGCTTTAAAGATACGATAGCACTTTTAGTCATCTCCATCCCGTTTCTAAGTAATGCTGGCCAATGTAAGAAAACAGCTTGTAAAATTATACAGCTGTTCTTGCGTTTTTTTACTGTTGAGTAAAACGAAAACTAGGTTTTGTCACTCCTATTCCATTATTTAAGGTGGCAAAACAGCTACTTTACTGTTTTAAAAAACTACCGAAAAGAACTTTTTGCATGTATACACATTTTCTCTTGATACTCTTGCTCAACATTTTTTGTACGAAAAAAAAAATTCAAGAGATAGAATCGGTTGAGGCTTTTCTACAAGTATTCAAGACTGCTATGCAAACAGCACAGAACAAAAGTGTAGGAGCATGTTTTGTCTGGGATTCTGCTTGCGCTATGGTTGGAACATGTTCCTTGACTATCCCACTGCTGTTCATTCAGCTAGCCAGTCTTTCGCTAAACTTGCGCACGAACGGATTGAGGCAAAACTTTCTCCCGAGTGAAAAATCACCTGGTGTGTCTGCTATGTCGTGAAAAATCTGAGACCTAATACATTTTCCTGACATCATTCTATAGAACTGATTTCAAATAATTTGGAAGCTTCATAGTCGTGGTACAGCAAAGAAACGAACATTTTTTTGTCGTTAATTTAGTGAGCCATGTGAATGGCTGGTTTCTTAGAAATGGATACTTACCGGTTTTAAGTTCTTCGAATTCTAAGAAGAGATAGTGCCAGTTTTTTGTCAGAACAAAATGTTATGAAAGAATAATATTTTTCTTCAAGCGAAAACTATACAATGGATCTTGACCAGAGAACAGACATGAAGATATTTGATCCGTTAAATGAGTTCTGTAAAAGAATTAAGTATCAGAACATGTTGCCTACCACTATATGAGAGATGTGATCGATTTCACAACTTACTTCCTTCATTGAGTGAGCCTCTTTATTGTTTATTTGAATCTACACAGTTGATTCAGTCTGTCGCATTGGAAACTGGTTATGGGAAGCCTTCCTGGTCAAACTTAAGATTAAGTATAAAATTTATCTAAATATTACCTTTGTAACTCATACACTGTCAATGAATTTTTATATGGTATAAGACGTAGCCCATTTCACTCAAACTTACACAACTGCAACTCTAGGTGAATATCAAGTTCTTCTTTATCAACAATTCATCACAGTTTCTCTCTTCGACATACCTAGGTAATATAGAACAGGCCTGAAGTTTAAACAATACTATCGTCCTTGAAAAGTTTTATAGTTGTGAATTTTCCTATGCTCGAATATTAATTAATTACAGGAACAAAAGAGAAAAGAATACGGGAACCTTTGTATTTGGGGTTCACTTTTTAAAGACCTTATTTACGTACGATCCAGGGTGGAAATGTTTGGATATTTGATTGTTTTAAACTTTGGTAGAGATATTTTGTAGAGAAGTTTTCTCAATGGTGTTCTTACTGAAAGTATAGTCCAGCCGTTGTTTAATTACAAATGAAACATGTACACTGTACTTTATTGTTTTTTAGTATTTATATTTAAAAGAATGATCTATATACTATGGTTAAATTGGTAACGCCTCTAACATTTGTATTTGATGTTGTTTACAGTGTTTGGATCACAAAGATGCAATAATGGTTAGAAGACGAACTTAACATCGAGGAACACATGCGTATTGACGAGATTACTGCAAATCAAAATTAATCTGGGAACCGTAGATGCATTAAGATATTTGCAATTGGCAAACATAAGTTGTTAGCATAGCAAGTTGTCCACCTGGTCCTCATTAAATTACTCACCTACCGTTCACGTGCTCCGGGCAATAAAGAGTGTTTACTTTGTGAAAAACACGGTGCGTCAAAAGTCAATATTCACACAAGAAACTTGTTACCTTTACTCCAGTGTTGTGTGAACATGAGAAACCCGTACTGTCTCTTAGTCAACGATAGATGACGGAAAATGAAAGCCCTGAAAATGGATAGAGTCAAAGAATCATGGAACGTTGTCTCACCCAACTTGGTAGGAACAGTGAAAGGGAAAAGTGAAAGCACGAAGAAAGCGGGCTAAGTCATTGTGGACCTATTGGACTTTCATTCTTCTTCCTGGCATTCTCTGTTTTCCATAATCCACAAAGGAGCAAGAGAACAAAAGCATTGCTTTCTCCTCTTCGACATCATTTTCCCAGCAACTTATACACAGTCTCTCTATCTTCAACAAAGAGATATATTTTTATCCTTTTCCCGATCCTTCGCGTTTTTCTTTTCAAATAACTCTTTGTGTTTGTTGAAACACATACTATTCTCTTTTCGCCCAGGAGAAAAAATCCAGGACGATTGCCGAAAAGGCGCAGCAGAAAGAGAAAAAGGAAAAGTAGACCCACTTCCAAAACACCGCGTACATTCCAAGAAAAAAAATCATGTGAAAGGCGCAATGTAGATAAGAGAAAGTCGTGTTGTAATAGGAAACAACAGAGACACGAATAATAATAACAAAAAACGCATATGTATTTATGTTTCAAGAGGACTTGTCTTCAAAACAGTGAAAAGTGAAATATGAGTACTCTCGGGATTTTCCTCTTTTTCGTTTTCGTCGCTGAAGGGACTGTTGCAGGTAAGTAAACAGTAAAAAAGACATTGCATATTTTGTTAGCTCAGGTGCAATATTCCTGTTATTCTAGATTTTTCGGCTTTCGCACACTTGAACGATAAAAAATCACAACTAGTTATTTTCTTTTCATTTGAAGACTCATTCTTGACGTCACACATTGTAACACATTAAAACATGTGACTTCTTTGGCTTAAATAGATAGCAATCCTTTTGTCGCTTGTTACTTATTTTCATTGCTGTATAGTCTAAATACATCCGCTAAAATATTGAAGCAATTTATTATTACCAAGGTGTCCTACTTGGTACGCCTGTTTTCTTTCTTGCATAAACATTCCATTTTTAGCTTCACCCAAGATTGGAATTTTTATTGCTAAACAAAGCCATAAAAGAATGCGTGTGTAAAGCATCAATTCGTGTTTCAGTTAGCGAAATGATGATGCAAGACAAAAGCCTTCCCCTACGAAAAATTGGATGACGTGGATGAAATAGTGCTGGTAAAAAAGCTGATGGTTGCTGTAATCTCATTACACTTTCACACCTTTTCCAATTCGACGTAAAACCGAGAATAATTTTATGCATGTGTACGGGTTTCGTCTCGGCTACTTTCTTTTCGAGCAACATTTGAAAACGTATGCGAGTCGGATTTAGAAGTAAAGGAATGAAGGAAAAATGATGATGACAAAGCTATAAAACTGGGAGTGTCGGGACGAAAGGAATAAATTAACTGTTATTTTTTCCCCATGAAAAATTTGTTTTTCTTGGCTCCTCTTTGATTTCATTTATGTACATTCAGAAATGAAACATCCTCGATGGTAGTGTTGACAAAGTTGATATACAGATTACGAAGTTAGTTTGAACAGCAACCTGGTATTCCTAGTTTGCAATAAGAGCTAATGCATGTAGGCATGAAGTGTGCTCTGATGATGATGGACAGTTATTGGTAAATATACGGGGTTAATATTTCCACGATTATAGGTTACGCCTCGGTTTTCTATGGTATTTTGGCTATATTTGCCGCGGTTGATACCTAAGTAAGAGGAAAACGATTCGGTAAAAACCTAAATTTTTGTAGTTTCAAGGTGTAGCTTTGTAACTTAATGTGCATGGTTATGGTTCCTGTGGAAAAGTGTAGAAACTTGCTGCGAACATCATTACCACAAAGCTAATGGAATTTTTGGGGAAAGTTTTCTCAAAAACCTTGCATGCAAGTTCAAAATAAGACTATGCGGTGTAAACACGCTTTCTAGAACTGAAGACTGCAGACGAGAGGGTAAAAAACCGAGCTTGATTAGAGGGAAAAGAAAATATACTTTTTTAACTTCTAATTTCCTTCCAAAACAAAAAAAAGAAAGAAAAAAGGCTGATGATGGGAAGAGAATAAAAAACGGAAAGCAGCTTACTAATTGCCTTCAGCTTCAAGTTTAATTAAAAATGGTTTTAGTTTTTGGGCCTGAAAAAAGTTACCCTGAGTCGGAATCAAAAGTTTCAGTTAAGATGTGAGTTATCCACATAAAGAAACACGTCAACACACACTGTGAAGGCCATGCTTCCGCATGCTCTTTTTTGCAAGTATGTACTCCCTTCAAGTTTTAATTCGCCTCTTCGTCTATCAGCTGAAAGCATAATAAAAAACCGTAATCATTTTATTCTGGATGTATGCATGAAACATGCGTATCTACCGGTATATGAACGCGTCCTTCGATCGAAGATAAATCAGGCGTTAGCTCAAGTATTTTTACTAGAGGTTTTTTTTTTTGGGAAACAATAATATACATCCTGTTTGATATGCGTACGCATAGGTATACTCCAAAGTAAAACTTTTTTGACGCTTCGTCAACCATAATTGAAGGAGTGAAAGGTAATATTCTTTGGGCTTTCGCATACTCTCCATCCATACGGAAAAAACGATTACTTTTAACGAGTTCAGTTTTGCCATTAATGCATGCGGTTAATGTAGCCCTTTTAACCAGTAAAGCACCGCGTTATGAATAATCCCTATGAGCTTGTTGGGGACGTATAAGTGAATATCTTTCGTTGGTAAACCTTTTATATACTTCGGGTAGACAATTCACATTTTGGTTTATGAGTGCTCTCTCTACACAGTTGAATGCTTTATACAAACACTTCAGGATGAGCAACAGTCCAACACAACAAAAAATTACCGTTATGATATCAGAGGATGAACAGTAGCAAGAGCATCGTAATAGAAAAGTTAAGTAAGTGTATTTGGTGTAGGCAAACTATTATCATTTCTATGTGGCCGTTTTCTTTTTTACACCCAAAATGTTTATGATGTGCTATAAAACAAACAAAATTTTCTAGCACCAGGAATACATGCTTGAATGAATACTTTAAAAAATTGTACCTCCAGAGGAGAGTCAAGGATAAATATTCAGTGACTGGTGGATATGCCCTGTATTCATGAATCGGTTGCATTACAATAGGCAGATGGGTAATTAGCTACAGAAGATGCAATTTTTGTCGTTCTCGGCGCTCCGTTAAGCGTCCACCCGTTCCTGAAAGAACGTGAAATTAAGATCTCATTATTTACAGTAATCAAGGCAAAATGGTTTACAATAAGGTTATCGGGATGATAATCTTGCATTAAGCGATACAGTAAAAAAATACTATGCCAGTGAAGACAATAATTATTTTGTAGTTCACAGATCCATCTACCAATCACACCATAATTTTAATTCTAGCAACGCAAAAACAGTGGGGAATCAATCAGCGAGAAGGTTTTCTTTCACTTCGAGGGCGTTAAACCTATCTGCTTAGAATTATCTTGTCTCCTACGAAAACTCACTGCTGCAATTATTGTACACTGTGGAATTGGTGCTCATTTTGTTTTCCATGTCACGTCACTTATTACTCGATGATCTACAGTGACAAATTCCATTCATATAGCAGCGATGACAGTTAAGATGATCCAGTGAAAGTGCGCCTCTTCCTAAGGAATGTAATTTCTCCCCCGTGATTTGAGAGACGGTAGCTATATCCGGTGAAAATGGATGGGAAACGAAAACTCTAGCTCATTAAATTCCTTTTTGCGAGACACGCCGGAACATCTACCTCCTATTGTTATTACTAATGATAAAGATACATCATGAGCATTGGTTGACAGCCTGCACAGCTACATATTCTTGGAGACGCAAAGCTTTCGGACGGATGTTCGCAACAGGGAATTAAGAGTTCATTTCCTCGAAAAACAATACAAGATCGAAAATAACAACGTTGGCATGATAGATTAATTCTACTGGCAAACGAAGCAAGTATTTATTTATTGTTATTGCCACACGCGTTTACACATCTTTTGTCTAACTCTGAAAATTCGCTTCGTGTAAGTGAAGTGTATAGTTTGCTGAAAATGAAATTGATGTGTGGTATTGTTTCTTAGCAACATAGACATTGCTACAGATTATAATTCATTTTGGAAAAGTTCTACAAGTTATAAAATGAGCAGCTTCAGTTGGACTTTGTCTATCATTCAGCTTTGACTAACCTCCTGCACTTGCTTGTTAGAAATTACAGTTCTTATTCCACTGGGCATTGTCTAATCCACTCTCTGTCAGACGGTTAGCATATGCAAAAGGGTTAAAAAATTTGCATAGTACCTTTTCTTTATATCACGTCAATATTCAAGATTGATCTTTGAGAAACAGTGGAGCGGTAGGCCGATCACTGCAATGTATTTCCTGATATAAACAAGTAATGTAAAGATCAGGCATTGTTTGTTTTTACGCAAAGCATAAATTTATTTTTCCCCTTTTGTACTGGTCAGGATTTGCGTTTCAATTTTACCCTATATTCTCCCATCTGCTAGCTTTATTGCATACCGACCCAAGAATTCCATTGGATTCCTGTTTACCAAAGAAAGGTTTACGTATTCAGGTGACTTGTTTGGAGTCGATATTATGTCAAGTCAGCTACCAACGGAATGCTTGAAGACCTATTTCCAAGCCGTCATCTTTGTAGTCTTGTCAACTTATCGTTCTTCGTTTGAAATGATGAGAAAGTTGGCCAACTGTTAAAGAAAAAATTCAACTAGGTCAGAGGAGGTACATGTTTTTGCTTTAAAAATCCCAAATCTTCTTTCATATCTCTGCCATGTTTTCTTCTTTGAAACGAAGCCTTAGTTTTTGTGCAATGGCTGTCGAGATTCTCGACAGTTTCGCCCTACTTTCTCTTGTACCAAATAACATCAGTGAAAGACTTTTTGTAATGGTAATAAAATGAAAGCCATACAATAAAATGTAATATTCGCTACGGTTTTGAAATGGTCCTAGATTAAAAAGTCAGAGTTATTAAAAGCGACGTCGTAATTTTTTCGGGCGTTCCTTACTGACTACGGAAGATGTGGGATTTTTTATATGCAGGAAAAATGTTGGTATCATTACACAATGCGTTAATGTTTCCACAGCAACATATTTATTTGCATGACAAAAAAGAAAAACAGAGATTTTTAGTAGAGCATGTCAAGCACTGAACCACTTAAGAAACCACTAAAATTCATAAAATGCGGCACTTCTACATATTTACAATTTTGAAGAACTCTAAATGGCGTGGTTTATAGCGACTTACGACGAATAGTGATAAAGTTGTCCTTCTGTAAATTACTTTTTCGGCATGCTACTATAATAATGAAAATAATATCAGTAACTCACAGTCGATCTTGAAGCATTTTATTGGCAACTTTCATAGTATCAAGAATCGCTTTCACAATGTCGCGCTTTCATTGCTTGCTTACAATCAACTATTGACTATTCAGATATAGATATAATAATAGTATGTATTATGCATATTAAGCACTATGGTAAAGTAATATGATTAATGAAAGTATATTTAGAAAATCAGAGATCTTGATAGGAAGTCCTCATCTAAAAACGACATGAAAAAAAAATCTGATTATCAAATCCATGAATCGCTTCTGGCTTTGCTGAAGATCTATTTGACTTCATTTGTAGACTTTGCCAAAATAATAGTAGATGGAGGCAACCGACCCCCACAACTTGCATTAATTGCTATCTTCAGCCCATAAAGCACCATGGTAAAATATTAAGTTCTCTGTGATTCCCATCAAGAGAATTAATTTCTGCGTCGTAAAATCCTCCGATAAAAACCGTTTCTATTGAGACAGGATTTAAGGGCTATTGCAGTCTTTTCCAGTCAATGAAACTTTGCGTTGGCGGTATGGACCATTGTCGAGATCTATAACAAATGAGCGAAATAATCTACACTAGCAACCAGAAACACAATGTACATGGGGCAAGTGGATCACTAGGTTAGAAAACATTACAATGATGTAATGATAAATTACTACGGTTTCGTTAGAAACTGGAACCCCGATAAATTGAATGGATTTTCGTATTACCCAAAGACAATACTTACACACGAAGAACTGTAGGCACGATCTAACAGTATAAAAATCCACCGAATGGCCATTTATTCTGGGTTTGCTCAGTTCTAACCATATTTGCCTCTAACGAAATTATTTTATGATGCTATTTTGAATCATCCATTGGGTGTCGCACAACAATTCCAAAAATATGTATACACATGAAATGGTAACACGGGCTGATTCATGTTCTAAGCACATACCATTCCTTAACTCAATCAATTTTCCCCACCAGACTTCAGGCTTAAAATTGCAAATGAAGGAACAACCAACAACAAAGGAATCGTTTTATACCTACCGCTTCCAAATTACTGACACAGTTTGACAGAATTTTTTTCAGCAAATTCCGAATTTCTCCTGTTTTAAATTTCACAAGGAACAGGTACCTCACTCGCGTCGAAGATTCGACTTTTACGGTTTATTTTACACCTCGGATTGCTATGTTTTCAACATTTCTGTAAAATAGAGCAACAAACATCAGGCCATTTTTCTCTCCAGCAGACGCAGTAATTGGTTGCACGTTTTCTCATTCCTCTCAGACACAATATCTTTGTCAATGTCTGATCATTAGAGTTAATGCAGGCCTTCAAGGATCTTGTACACCACTGGCATCCTAATAAGGAGCTTTCTCAGCTAAACTTGACAAAAGGAGAGATAGTTTTAAAACCAAAATATTTGCTGAACATTGCTGTTGATTTTTCGTCCTTCTAGTTCGTACTCCGTTCATAGCCAATGCGGTACGTATAACGCAGGGGTGGTTTAGGTCCCCGATCGAAGATACAGATGTGGTTAAAAACAACTGACAATGAATAGGCTACGCTGTTTTATCTATGGAATAAAATAATCGATAAGGTTTTTTTTTCGCTCTACCTGTCGAGACGTTGAAAAATTCAGAATGGCAGATAAAGTGAAAAGTGCCATTATCAAACCATTTTAGTGAAAGCAATATCAATAACATGGGTCATAAAGAGAAACACTTGAGAGAAAGTAGCTTCTGGTACAAAGCTGAAGGGAAAACTCTCGAGAAAGGCCCTTACATTCACATTACATCAATGTCTTTCTTTCTTAAGGTGCATCAGTTACAGAAAGGGGAAAAATTCAAAAAGCGCTAATATCCATTGAAACTGTAACTCCATTTAGAGACCGACTAGTTATGTTACAACTTGCTTGTTAGCAGCTCAGAGTGTAATTCCAAAGCATCTTTTTTAAGTAAAAAGAAAGTAGAACTTTAATGTGTAAAAATAGCCTAAGTTTCTTTTTCCTATCAGCCTCAATAGGGTAGATTGTATAGATATTAAGAGATTCAGGCATCATCACATAGTTATGGCCATCGTTTCTCATAATGCACAATTTTTATTGCAACCAATTCCAAATTTTATGATTATCGGAGTTTCAGGAGAAGTGCCGAAAGCTAGATTTACATATGAAAAGCACTTATACATGGAATAAGTATGGTGATGTATACAGCTTACGCGGATATCGGCATGTTGGAAGTGTAGAAAGGGAAACTACCTAAATCACGTAGCTTCCAAAAAAAGAGATGCATACAACTGGGTAATGCTTACAAGTCCATTTTCTCTTTTCGCAGTAAAAAGAAATTGTTCAGTGGAAGGGACGCTTTAAAAAGTCTATCTTCGCAGTTGATGTTTCTATCTTTCCAGTTCTCCTCCAACATGTTTGACTGAGCATCGAGTGTGAAAGTTGTATTTTTGGCAAAAAAGTACGCACTGTTCAATTTTTCGTAGGAATTTCAAACGTTTTATTGCTCTGAAAGTGAGGTGTATGGAACCGTCTGTACAAGAAATCTCGCGACAAAAGTACTGCTGTAAAACTGCTATCACATAATAAACGACATAAATATATCCATAAATTTGTGAAAATCCGAAGCATACTCTGTTTATGATTAAAATACAGCGTCAGTAATTTCTTTATCGAGGATCTGGTTCAGGGCAATAGCCTTGCAAGTCCTAGTGAGAATGAGAACAGGCTTACAGTTACACAACACGTTTTCCGAATGGAGCGTAAAATACAAATTTTCCGTCTAAATCTGTGTTCATTGCTTCCTGGTTTGAAGATAAGAGAAAATAGCCTTTAGTCTTACCGTGTTATCTATGAAAATAAGTGAAAATTCGGAAAATCCGCTTTCTTCCACCTACTCTTCGGGAAAAATTTCCTGGAAAAATATATTTGTTGGAAAGATGCCATCTGATAAACAACAGGATCATCATTCTTTGAGCTCAAGTGTCGGAAGTTTCTTAGATTGAGTGTGCCTCGAGCAGTTGAACGAATGCTGTATCTCGTCGATATTTTTTTTTCACGTAAAACATGAGTAGTAAAAGGTCGATGGTTAAATTTTTTAGCCTTATGGCACCTTGGCGCTGTGTTAAGTAAGTACAAATGAAAGAGTGTCCTACAAATTTCAATATTAAAGGATACTTATGGTACACTGTGAATCCCTTCATAGCTGTTGACCTACTTTCTTTGATCCCTGTTCCAGCACTTATTTGTAAACCCTTCGTGAAACGTAATAATATGCAATATGAAGTAAGTACGGAAATACGTATAGCTACAACACAGAGCTTGGTAATATTAAACGTATGATATTTTTCCATGACATCCTTTTATTCTCGCAAATAAAATCATTTAATGTTCCACTTCCCGTCGTTCAAAAGTTGCCCAGGAAATAGAGTTTTAAAAAGTTCTGAACATGTATCAAGCTTAGTAAATTGTCATAACTATGAAATTCCTAAACAATCAACTATTTCTTTCCTATTTTCTCTTTACTTTTATTTTCCAAAACTTTGTGAGCTTTCTTATGGAAAAGTTGTAGTGCAACCTCACCAAAAGAAATGAAAATTGGAAGGAAAGTTGTCTCTTCTTCTAATTCAACCGTATAACAACATCCTGAGACAAGAATGCGGAGCTATTTTTTTTGTTCTTGAGTAAAAACTGAGATGTTGCGTTCAAAAGTTTCTGTTCTCTGTGTGGTCGAGTATAGTGTTTATGATCATGACTTCATCTGTCGACTTTCTGTTTTCTCATTCATCCGCCTATTTTCTTTTCCTCTCACCACAATCTCGTTTACTTCCGCTAGACTAGTAACATAAATAGCGGGACTGGGCAGCTTTGGCTAAAGTTAGAAAGAGAACATTTTAGAGTAAGTGTGGGAACATGATTCCCTAGCTACATGTAGTGTATCTACTTGTTTATGTAGGATAGCTTGTGAAAATTGCAGAATTCTATTGTCTCTTTGAGACGGTATTTTTTTCGCTTAGTTGTTTCCATTCTTCCCTTCCGTAAAGAGCACAGTGGTTTTACGACCGTATNTTTCCATTCTTCCCTTCCGTAAAGAGCACAGTGGTTTTACGACCGTATTCGTTTATTGTTTGTATAGCAAGAAGTTTGGGATCAACTTAGAAAATGGAAAGCTCAGTGGAGCTATAAACGTTGATGATTTACAACAAGGCAGATTTTTTTGTGTTGAATTCCTTTCATACCTGTAAGCTTGGATTTTTTTTTTGGAAAAGTAGCGTGGTTCGCGTTTGTGACAGTTAATTTCGCGAAAATCTTTAAACAATGAGGAGTAAACTATTTCTGTGAAACTTTGCAGATGCTATCAGAAAAATGAGAAAGTCGCGTAAGAAAAATACCAGGACATTACCTGTAAAGGTCCGCAGCAAAGAAAACGCCAACTGTGACGGTGGAATCGGTTGCACCTATGTAAAATCAATAATCATAGAACAGAAAGTAGAAGGGCCCTCGAGTAAAATGACAGAGACAAGTAAAGTAACTGTTGGGCCTGACCAATGTAACTATGACGTTTACTTCAGGAGTCTTTCTGCAATTATCTACTATAAGTATCTAAATATATCGTTTCCTAAATTGCTCATGTACATCTACAAATTTATCATCGCCATATAACAGCGGTCTGGTCAAACAACCCTCTTTCAAACCAAAAACAAAAATTTCCATTAGATTATGTAGAACGCATTGAGTGTTCATCTCTAACTCATATTCTTATTCGAAGTCTATAATATACTATCGACTAATAATGTTATTCTGTACTACTTTGAATGATATGCACAAGTAACAGCAATTGTTAGGAACTAAACTACAAAATTTAACTGTCTCGCGCTAATTAATGAAGATGTCAGGTTATTATAGAATGGCGACACTGTTTTTCTACGAACAAACAGACGACACCTTTTAAGCCTGTCCAATTTACAGAGGCTAACATGTTTTCACGTGACTGATGATGTTATTTTTCGGTTGCCACTATTTATGAGTATGTAACACACAAATTGTTAGGATATGGAATCTGAATAGAAAGTATATGCATAAGTGCACGAGTACTTTTTGGCTATATTTTCGACCCACGCCAAACGACTGCTCGTGTGGAACTCTTTGATGTTAAAGTTACTTTTTCCAAACGAAAAAAGTAAGTTTGATAAAGTAATAACGAGTACGAGATGCAAAATATTTGAAAGCACTGATTTCTCAAAAGAAATCTTGTTAGATTTGGTAATGTGCTTGTTTTGTATTTGTGCAATGGAAACTTCTTTGAGAAACATGATAAGCACGAAGTAATTTGATGGGACATGCAAATTTACTTAAAACCACTTTCCAAAGAATTCGGACCCAAAAGCTTTAGTGTTTCATGTTACAATTCATCATTTTCGTAAGTATATAACATCAAGTATATTTTAAGCCAGATATACATGGTTTAAAAAAATAAACATTGTGCCTATTTGGAAAAAAATGAGCTCTGTCAGCACGAGGATGATTTCATTCAAGGTCGTCCTTTCACAATATACAATACAAAGAATAAGTTCACGTCCTGAGCGTTGGACGAGTGATGCCACCACCATATCATATAAAACCATACTCATACATGGTTCGAGAAAAGACTGTGTTGCAGATGAGCGGGGGACACGAAATTCAAGTATTTGAAAAGCAGAATTAAGACGATTTTCATCAATTATGACGCTTATTGTTTTATCGATTGTCCTGTGACTGGAAACCCAAGATATTAATCTTAGCCGCTACGATTGCGGACCTTCACTTTATCTTTTAAAAAAATGGTTATGAAAATACATTTTCTGACGGTACACGGGATACCCTGATCCAGTGACAGAAAATGCATTATGACAACAAAAATCAGACCTGGTTTCAGGGAACAAACTAGGTAATTTTGGTTATGGGCGAATGATAGTGGAACAGAAATATGATTAGTGGTACCGATACTTAGTTACATGACAACTTAAACTCCATTGAAAAAATTCATGCTATAATTCAAAATTTTACCATATAATCGACACTTGTGAATGTTATGAGTGATTGGGCCACACGTGGGAGCAACATGCACTCACTAAACTCACTTACTGAGCTAGCATAGACTACTGTTGATTATAGGCTATAATTTATAGCCAGCTAATTTTATTTGATGAGCTAGTACATAGTAGGTCTATAATTAGCGTGAAAGCAATAAGTAAGAAATCAATAACATTAAAGGTGGTAAATGCATACAGGCAAATTAATGTTTTTCCTCTTGATAAAAAAATCTGTTTGCATTCGGGATAGGAACTTTTACTGAGAAAAAAACCTTCGTCCGTAGGTAAAAGTCGACTTGAACAACTCTTAGTCTGTGAATAAAAAGAAAGTGATGGTCATAGATACTTTTGAGAGTATTTCTTTGGCAAAATAAAAAAACTATTTCGACATTCTGAACAGCTTCAATGTATATTAGTATCCGTATAGTTTATATTACCACTTCACGATGCTTTTATATTGTCACGATTCGTAAAATAAGTACCTAAGTTGACCTTTATTACTTATACATACCATAGTTTGTGTGTTGTGTACCTTGTGAAAAATTGTCTTGGTGAAATGAGCCTGGGATGCGTGACTTCTAAATGACGAGACTCTTGTATTTAGTTCCGTCCTAGTTCCTTCCGCCTGTAAAGTAAATTGACCAAAAGGAAGAAGAACAAAAGCGCCCGCCCTTTTAAATATGAGAATTTCCTCGTGAAAAAAATACTTGGAAACAGAACGAATGATCGCATTGAGCAGTTGCCCAAGCTCACGTCATCATCAGTGTGTGGTCAGTCGTATCAGAAACGTGCAAACTCAAAAAACAAATTCACCTTTGTACCATAAAGCTAGCCGTTTCCATGCAAAACGTGAATTCCAAATTAAGTGGCTTGAGGGCTTAGAGGAAAACAGGTTATTTACTTTCTCCCATGAATATGTTTTTTCGTTGTTGAATAATTGAAAGGCTGACTTGAAAATTCGGCCACTAATTACAGTGTACCCTGAAGCTTTACAATTCAAAATGCTAATTTTCATTTGTTCAGATGTTGGTTGAATTTCAAACACAGTTTGTTTGCACAGAAGAACGCTTTGAACAAATATCGTATAATTTTGCCCATTTTTATGGCAACGTTACCTTCATACGAGTTGGATAGGGCGAAAATCCAAATAATATTCTGTTTTGACGTTAACTTGGAATTTTTTTATTTACAAACGCATATAATATGAAATAAACTTTCTTGGAGAACTCGCTTTAATGAAGTGAAGGATGGAGCATAGAAGTAAACAATGTCGCTCAATGTTTGGCAAATTTTTTTATTGGAGTATGAAAGAGAATCTTTTTTGCTTTCTTTAAATTAGTCGATGAGTTGATAAAAACCGTTTAGCGGTGCTATAATGAGAATGACACAGCTCAAAGAAAACCAGCAAAAAAAGTATCAACGAAAAAGTACAGAACAAAAGCAAAAAGAAGCCCGAAATATGATTACATTAAAAATTCCTAGGTTGGAACTTCCCAATGATATGTCACTTGCCAGGTCTGACTGCAAAAACTTAAGTAATACCCTGAAACTTGAACTTTCGACCTGAAAAGCAACAGAAATCTTTCCAAGAACCTCAAGCATTGCTTCACCAAGTTTTAACAACATGGGCCCAAAAACGAAAAGTTGACCCCAGAACCGGTCCCGGCCCTAATCTTTGACCGATTCGGCTGAAAAACAATAGGCGGCGGACGGACAGACAAAATCATCAAAGTCAATCGCTGAGCATAGTTCTACTTCGTAATAAACTCGTGCACTATCCTGTTTGTCCCTACGTCATTCAAGAGCAGAAGTATTTTGCTATGCAGTTATAGGCACACTTTGAAGAGTTTTACTCCTTTGTTTTGTATTGTCTTCAATTTCGCAAATACTCAGAACAAAACGACATTCTGTTACCACAAACCTGGTAACCTAAAAAATGTTTCCAAGTCTATATCCTCCTTTGTTGAGAAGTCTGCACAGTTAGGTAACTACATATTATTGCTGAATGTTGAAATGGTGTAGGTAATTAAATACCGTAAAGCACATAATGACAGCCTAGGCAACAAAATATGGAGCTTGGCAGGTTATAATGATAGGAGGGGGCTTTGATGAGACGGGACTGTAATATGAAGGACGCCATATTTAAAGCGATTTAGCAGGTTTAACGTCTGAAAATAATTTTTAACTTTAGAATGTATACAAGTTTTGAATACTTCTAAAACGATAGTAACTTTTAATCTTATAAGCATTGGTATGTCAATATTATAAGATAAATAGTACAGGATTATATGTGAATAGGGGGCTATAATATTAAGTAAGGTTTTTTTTTGTTTTGGAAAACTTCCCCAACAGTGAGGCAACATCACAGCTAGGAGCCCTGTTACAACTATGTGCTTTATA
>VICI01002481.1:0-16525 GCA_019593645.1 Akabosia matsudoensis
TTAAAATTACGTATTGTGTCACACAAGGACTTTTATGTTAACGAGGTAGTGTATTTCTACAACATTTGAACTACATTGACCCTTGGAAGTGGATACCTTGAAAAGTGAACTATGAGGTTACATTCTTGCATTCGCTCTTTTTAGCGACAACATGTCGGCATTTACTAAATACTGTTTCCATAGTGAAATCTAAATTATTGCATCTCGCATTATGAAGATATACTTGGCAACATTCACGTATCAATATCAAATCAGCCAATAAATGTTCCAAGACTTTTGAATTACCACTAATTCTCATTTGTACCATCAAGTTCACGCAAATATGGTTCTCAAACTCAAAGATTAAGATCTTATCCGAAGAGACTCCAGAGAAGAAAAATATGTATCCATCCAGCCTTGGTAAACAATTTCCAAGGAGCGCATTCTCGCGCTTGTGGTATAGATGACGATATGTGCCTTGCCATGTTATCTGCTTTGTTTTTGCATTATACACTTTCTGTTATCTTTTCTCTCGTCACACTACTACTCTCTCTTTCATCAGTAGCCACTCGCTTTTTTCTCCGTTTTTCTTTTTTGTTGTTAAGTGGAAAAGAAGAAGAGAAAAGAGAAGTGGAAGCAAATGCGACGACATAGACACCCTCCAAAAACACAAACATAGGCAGTGTGTTGCTAGCATATCTGGCTTGTCGAGTGAGGACAAGATGCTTTAGATCTTGTTGATATATATATATATCCTCCACGCAGCGATGCTATGATAACGCTGATGGTGTTGTGCAGATGTATTTATACTACTGGTCACAAAACTATCATCATCATGACATATAATTTGAAAATGTAAGTGTGAGTGTATGTTCAAGTCTAATTATAGTTTTCATGAGGAAAGGGAAATGATTGCTTTTGCTGTTTATGTAGATATTTTTTTGGTTTCATTGGGATATTCTTTTTTTTCGTCGTCACTAGTCAGTTTCAGTTCCAGAGAAGAGAGAAAGAGGGTAAATAGCTTTAGAAGAGAAATATTCATTGAGTTTGTCTAGTCGGTTGACGACAAGGATGATATTAATGGTACAGGATGCTGCTGCATATATATACTACTTTTTTCTTACTCATACTCTTTCTGGATGCAATCAGGAGGCGTTTTTATGGTTGCGCCAGTAACAGCAAACAGCATTTTCACAAGAAAATATGTGCATTACGAACGTACTTGGTAGACCGAGCATTGTGATGCACTAAACACTGATGATGATGATAATGATTACCGTGTTGAGTACAAATATATATCCTTTAAGACCATATTATGGTCATGTGAACGATAATAGTACGTGGCAACGAACATGTCTTTATTTTTAAAGGGATTAACTACAGGCACACGCCTCTATAAATGTAAGCTTTGGAAACGGTGTTCTCAAACACTAACATTTCCTTTTTTAAATAACACAACATTACAATAAAGTAAGCTCCTCTCTGTCCAATTGTGGAAAACAAATAAAATATAATGGAGATCAGAAAGAAAATACGGGCGATCTCCGAATGAAACTGAATCGGCATCAGCGAAAAATACCAGGGCATATCTACACAAAATGCATCGCCAGAGCCTGCATGCAGTTTCTTTTCAAATACCTAATAAAAAAACTCATGTCTTTCACAGACCATTTATAAAATCATAATTCTCTGACACTTCGCCTTAAAAAGGACACTAAAACAAGCTAGAATTGCTGCAATTACGTTTTTTGCCCATTGACGATGACAGAGTTATTAGGCTCAAGTTTTCATAAAAAATGTGCCGAGGATTTTCTACTAACATCAACAGCGATGTGAATATAGATATTATTATGAATATGAATACCAACACTGGATAGACTTTTTCGAATGGATGGATGGCCTGTATTGAGTTACCTTTTATAAATGTTTGTGACGAGATATTTAGTACAAAAAGTCTATCACCATTTCAAGATGTCCATACCACGTTCGCGTTACTAAAAATAAAAGCTAAGCCAAAACTGTAATGACGTAGCTGAATGCAATTCCGAAAAGCCAATGAAAAAAAGGAAAGGACAGAACTGAGTGACAACATTGAAAAGCCCTTCAAGAGAGCTTCCTAATTATGCATTACTCACAGTGCACAAACGCAAGCAAAATAATTTTACCCTTGACCCCGACACTAAATTTTGACCAATTGTACTAAAAAGCGATAGGATTCTCGGACGGGAAGACGGATGTCATTACTTGCTAAACATCGCTCAGCTATGGAATAATTATCTACCCAGGCATAAAGACAAAATATGCGTTCTACATTCTTGTATCAAATACGGTTCAAAGATTACCTCTAATTTTTACGCTCGCTCTTGGTGTAAAATACGTTATTTTATCTTTACATATTTGACCTACGTGCGCGACACCAATTTCTAACCTTTCGATAACTATATCAGCAGCTTCCCCGCCCTACTAAACTCCATATCTCACGCAAAAACACAAGTCGTTCCAGCTAAATCTAGAGATTCTATTATCAAAAGCCAGACTCTATGTTAATCAACAACAGCAGTAATATGCAATACATACTAAGTACAATTCTACTTAATCACCCTTCATTTAAAGCCAAGTTTGTTATCTTCTCGCAAGTTCAAATCAAGCGATAAGAAAGCTGAAAGCTCATCTACACCCTCCTGTTTATAACTTCCTCCCAGACAACCATTCCATTTTTTGGTGTGTCACAATCAAAAGTCTTCAAGAAAAAAAGTGCATTCATACATTTACAAGACAAACTTATGATCAGTATTGAAGATATCAGCCCTAAGAATTGGTTTAGCACTGGCGTGGTATTGGGAAAATATAGCGTTGCACCTTTTTATTTCAGTTTATCTCTCCGTATTCTGCACACAAACATAGCTAGCTCATCACATCACTATCATCATCAGCATCTCTCTTGTCTCCAACTGAAACCAGAACAAAACTAGCCAACCTGTATTGTACGAGAAAACTGTTTTTTATCTTCTTCTGTGTATCCTACGCCTTAGTCACTAGTGTTAGGGAGTAGTACGTCTTTCCCATGTCCTTTTTTTCTCTTTCCCAACTTGACAACAAGCCATGCACACACGTTTCCAACAAAGAAGCCTTTACCCTTTGGCAAGTTTTTGACTTTTAAAACAAAACAAAAAACTCGTAAATAACGTCTTTGAAGGTACATATTGCAAAGTGAATGAACTAATTAAAACCAGATTGGTCTTAAATGCTCGCGCATAAAGAGATAGCTCAATAAATTATGCATTCATGATTTGAAAACGTGGCTGTTTTAACGATTCTGCTGCATTTTTTAGTGTCATTTGTGCAAATGGAGATGTCTCATTTTGAAATGGGTATATGATACGTAAATAAACCAATACTGGGATATTGTCAAAACTGGTCGGATCGTGGGACCTGCCATTAAGCCAATGGCTCTTAAATATTTAATTGTCGTGTGCAAAGCAAAAAAGCGTTTCCAGGAATTGAATGACGTCATTGGTTTACTGTTGACAGCGAAAAGTCGAGAATTGCCAATACGACGACAATCATTTGAGGAAACGATTTGATATCAATGTCCTACAACCAATAGCAAACCAATAAATTGTTATTATGAAATAGAGTTTGGAATAAATGTCTACGATGATGGATTATTACTTCTTAAATGCGATTTTTTTTTCAGTTCAAGGCTGGTCGGCTCATTATTCTTGTGATTCTCAACTGAAAAGCTCAAGCATTCTTGCGAGGGATAATTATTTCTCAGAATACATTTTCCAGAAAGTATGTACTACACAACAACACGAAAAATGATTTCTCTTACCTGTTATTTCAAAACTCCGCAAGTTAAACATTAATAAAATGAAGTCACGAGCTACGAAAATCACTAAGAAACTGGTGAGTCAAATTTGAACCCACTGATCACTTTGAGAACAATGAATTGCTTGACACAAATATAATTTGCTCACAAAGCTTGTTCTAAGTCCAGATAAATAAAGTCACTGACAGTTGAGGTAAATTTTGTGGGTGGATGCTTAACGTCTTATTACGATAACCACGCCAAGGCAAATTTAAAGAAGAATAGAAACACTGACCACTCTCATTCACTAGTCCAATTTGCCTACCGTTGTTGAACTAATCTATGTACTTCCGTTTAGAGATTGTTAATTTTGACAAGCAATAAAGTAGACCATAAAATTCAAACGCTTTCACGTTAAAAACTTGCAGCCTTCACGTGATCCTACTTTACACGATTCGGTTCAGACAACGGCTGTTCCCAGCTCGAGAATGTCAAGCGTCACCTTTTCTCCCAGAGAACTTCTGATGAACAATTAAATGCTCACACCATCAACTTGTCAGTGAGGAGTAATACGTAACCGATTCAAAGTTCTCAGCACATTTATCAATTCTTAACTTTTGCCTCTTTACCTTACCAATAGAATACCGCCCGCCCGCGTCTTCGTCTTCAATGTGCGTCGAAACAAATTTTTATTTGTCCACTTCAAATTACTCGTCGTCCTATCACCTCCTTCCGTTTTTCTTAAAACCGCTTAATTATTTTATTCGTCTTCGCTTTCATATTCTTAGAAACATAAGACTTTTAAAATGGTATTGTTTTGGTTAGTCTACACTCGAAGACTGTTGTTGTGTATGTGTGCTACTTTAAAAGCAGCTGAAGCGAAAGCGCCTCGCTTTTTTCACATGCATCATGCATCCCCAAATACCAATACCAACTTCTCGTTCCCAGCTTCATTCTGAGTATCCTTCGAGTTGACTCAATACGTGGACCGCCGTGGCGTCAAAAACCCATTAAAGAGTTATTTAAATACGATTGATTGACGATTAGTCATTTATTTTTCGAAGGCCAAAGCAATATTTAACATTAATTGCCAAAGAGCTCACATCTAATCAACTCTAAACTGTAGCAAAATAACCATTTGCTGTTTGCAATTATAAACGTTTGTCTGTAGAATATACTACGGGAGAAGTTTTTTTTTTTGTAATATGGTACGGTAAGCTGAAATAAATAAGATGCATAGTTAGAATTATTTTACTAGGTAGACAGACGCTATCATGCCAGGAAAGGCTAAAATCCCCGTAAAAAGATGTCTCTGCTCTATACTGTGAGTTTGTTTGATTACATTATATGTTCACATCATGTTTATTGTATATTTTTATATTACGCTGATTCGTGTTAAGCGAAGCGAACAACTCAAGCGTACGCTTAAAAAACGCTGGTGTATTCAAGACGCGCTTGGTGGTGATCGACCTCAAGAAAAGCTGGACTGGAAAAAGGAAGAGGACGAGTGAGTGGAGGATCGTGATGCCCTCTTTGCTTCAGAAAGGGGCACTACAAGGACGGCGTGGTTACAGTGAAGTGGTCATAAGGTTCTAAAAACTAGAACTAGGTAGACTACAGAAAGAACGATACGTAAGCGACCGAGGCATGAAAGACGCGTCCTATCATGCAGACTGGACATGGGCATGGCGTTCAATTTATTGTTGAACTCTATGCGTAGTACAAATTTTGTTGAATTTATTTTCTTCTTGTAACTTCTTGTTTTACAACGTGTAATTTTGAGCTCTCAAACGCTAAATCGGGCTACTTCCTTTGATACTATTGACACTTCAGCAGCGTAATCTTTCCACAAACGCTGGCGAACAGCTGAAAGATTGGCTTCTCAGCTTATATTGCATGTATGCCCAATGTCAGATAATTGCTATACGTTCTCCCGTTTAATTTCATGATCACTATGATATGACTAATGTTTAAATTTCATGATCACTATGACTACCGTTTAAATTTCATGAAATGATTGTTGAATTCCCCTGGTGCACAAAATTTGTTCATTATAAATGAAAATTAGTATAGCATAGCATTGAGTGGTACAAGTATTTTTTGTCTTCATGTGAAAGTCTAAATGATTGCAATATGATAATGTATTTTTCTTCAAACCAAAAGCTTTTAATTTGATTTTCATTTCACAGTAACGGATTATTATTGCATTTACAGTTTACATCTAGAATATTATACCATTTTATCATTGTTAAATTATTGTTACTTATGCTGATATCTGAAATCAGATCAGAATTTAATAAGACTAAACAATTTTTTGCTGTTGATGTAAAATATTGGTTGTTTACACATTCGTTTTCATGCCACCCGCTCGCTCTTATCTATTTCATTACATCCGTATTACTTCGTACACATGATTTCCCATGATGGGTAGAAGATTTCTCGCTTTCTCCTCTCCCTGTCTGGAATGCATCTATCTTTAATTACGATTTGGAATGTAATAAAGCGTTTAAATAAGTTTTTAGCACACGTAAAAATGGTATGAGTTAAGAGTATCAAGTGCTCTTCTCACGCGTTAACACAATAAAACACACTCCATTCATACACGTTTTTAATTTTTGGTATTGTATAACAGAGCCTATCACACCAAGAAATTGAAATCTATATTTTGTCTTTCCCATGGAATGTTTGAAATAAATAATAGTACTAGTTCTATACTGTTTTTGATTACTCGTATACGCCTGTAATTAGGTATCTTAGATTAGATTTAATTCCTTTTCTTGCCTAACAAACGAGTTAATGAGGAGTATAAGCTTACACAAATATCCCGAGAGAATCTTTGGAATAATCAGTATTTCCCTTGACCGTTTACATACATACACTTTTCCCTTCAAATTCAGAAAGCTTTAGTTACTGGTATAAGTTTCACAAAGCTGTAAATATCAATTGCATTCTTACGCAAATTTTTGTAATTTAATTTTATGTACCAAAAAGAATTACCTGTATCAATATCGTTTCACGGGGAGTAACAGTTAAAATAGTTGAGTTCCTTGTTCAAGTTTCTTAAGCAAATCCCAAACACAAGTCAATAAAGACACGACGCAATCGATTTACGATATTTGTTTAGACATGGTAGTCAACGCATTTCTTTTATGATGTGAGAAATCATTTGTTGTAAATGTCATCTCTGACGGTCACGGTTGGACAGTAACTAGGTAACAAGTTTAAAACGTAAAGCAATTTTCAATAACTACAGTACCGTCTCAATTACGTGTTTTTTTGGTATGAATTTAAAACGCTGTGTGCTACTTCTATGTAAAAACTATACATAAGTAATTATATTGATGTGTACACAAATATGTACATTGCTACAGTTTGTTGGAACAGTATGTACCGAAAATCCTTACCGATTTACTTCTCTTCTCATATTTATGAATTATTTCATAGAATTAATTTTTAGCTTTGGCTTATTATCCATGGATAAGGATGTTCATTTTTTATCTCTAAACTTTGTTTAAAATAAATACCTTGCCTAAAAGTTTTATCTTAATAACCTTATTCGTCTAAATTAATAAATGACGATATGCTGCAAAACATGCCCAATAAGGATTGCACTGTCTATGTCTGATTCGTAACGAGATTTACTAACCTAGTTTAATAGAGATTTTTAGAACGATGGCTGTAACTGTAACCGACATCGCCTGGAAGATCGATAAGTGTGGAATATATTTTACATGTAGATCATATTCCATAATGAATAGCATAATACAATAACATAACACCCACGTGGTCTACGAAAGCGCAAAAAGATGAATAAATATTCGATTCCATTTAAAAATAATTTTAAAAACTCATCTTACGAGTTTTGTGCACACTAAAAAACGTTAAAATGTAAACGACAAACAGGTAACAGAATCGTTGAGTGATGCAGTTTAAACAACGAGGTGATTTGATACTATTTTTAATTTATTGGTGTACATTGTTGCGATGATTAATTTTCAACTATAAAAAATTACGAAGTAGTCGAGTACCAATTGGCATTTTTCAAGTCTCCGTATGGAGACGGTTTCCCAGGGTGATACAAATGGAACCCAGTATGAGGAGGAGGGTAAAACTGAGATTGTGAATGATCAGTCAGGGGATTTCCGTATTGAGATTCTAGGGCTGAGTGTGGATGATATCCGTACACTTGGGGCTTCAAAGGTAACGGTTGTGCGGGGCCATCCAGATATGATTGAGGGGGCCGAAATGATGTATTGGACGAAGTGTCGCCATAGCCCGTGCTCGACTCGGTGGAGTATGGAGGTTTGTCGCGTGGGGAAACTGACGCTGGCGGAGTCATAGCTGATTGATAGTCATACGAGGATACACTAGGGTAGGGTACTAGGGAGGGAAAGTCTGCAGTTGCAGACTTTTGGTGGCTGCTTAGCATAAATTGAGACTCGCTTCCGTACGTGTCCGAGCCATGGAGGGGTGGGCAACGCACTTTGAACTGTGCTCATGTCTGGATAATACGAGCCAGCACCTCTTGCAGCTACAACTGCTGCAGCGGCTGCAGCCTAATAAACAAAAAGAAAATCATGGGTTATTATAAAACGTTAAGAATTCATTTCTAAGGATTCTCATCACGCACCTGTACATTAGCACGTATAACGCTTTCCCTGGAAGCACATAATTGTCGAAGAAGAGCAGAGACGGGCAGGCCAGGGCCAGATTGTGCACCTGCTCCTACCCACTGAATGGCTGATCCTGCACGTGAGCCAGTTGGTTGACGAAGCAAAGAATCGGTACTAAAATCGATGCCTGAAGTAACGATGGGGGGAACTTGGTCACCGTCCCGACCCGGTAAGTGCTTCGACATAACTTGCTCTAAGTCCTTAACGGATGAGCCACCCTATAAAACAAGAGTGTAAGGGTAAGATTTATTAACCACAACCATGGGAACTGGAACGTTTTGTGAGGTAAAAGCACGTTCCACTGCGAGAAAAAAAGAGTACTTACAGATGCATCCCACGCTTGACTATGACCCCCAGTTTTTCTCCACCTAGCAGAATCCACTGAACTGTCTGGGTCACTGTTTGTATGCGGGCTCGCACCACTATCATGCCCTGAATTTCCATTAATCCCATGACCTTGTCCAGAGGAGGAGGAGGTTGGGTTCACTGGGCTCTCCATCATATCGTTTTGTACAATTATTTGCCGTTTATTGGCACATGGCGAAGAATGTGAATTAGAAGTGTGGTTGCTGCTGCTGCTCCCATGCCCTCGGCTAGTAGACAATGAGTTTTCCATGTGAAGTGCTGCTGCGGCAGAAATACTTTCATCAATACTTCCTGGTACAGAGCCACTCGTCCTGCTCACTCCTCCAGTCCGATCCAGCTTCCTTTTCCTTCCATTAGATTTAACGTTAACTGACGAGGATGCTTGAGGGGCCACTGGTGGCGGAGGTATCATAGGCTCAGAGTCTAGCGACCTAACCGACTGAGGAGTTCTGGGATGATCTGACGTGGATGTTGATATTGGGGTTAGAGGTTGAGAGTCTGAGAGAACCTAGTGAAACCAAAGCAATAAGATATAGTTTAAATGCTTTTAATTCCATCCTTCATTCATAATCTTAGTTTACATAATAGGCAAAGAGGGTTTTGCTATATTCCCGCAAGATAGTTAATTGCCACCTATTCCTATATAGGCTTTTGTTCAAATGCACGACTTAAAACACCACTACACAGATGGAGTTTTCTCCCCGTTAGTCAATTGTTGTTCAAAAGTTGCCAGAATCTTTCTTTTTCTAAAGCATTAAGGTGTGCCATTGTGTTTTTGTGTGAGCATGAATCTTTGTTGCAAAAGACATGTGTATGATCATCACGTATTTTATTACACGCTTGTGACACGTACTTAATGAAATTTCGGGTCACGATTCAACCTCATCCTCCACACTGCAGAG
Source organism: Akabosia matsudoensis (assembly GCA_019593645.1). NCBI lineage: Eukaryota > Metazoa > Arthropoda > Collembola > Entomobryomorpha > Paronellidae > Akabosia > Akabosia matsudoensis. The sequence goes on from VICI01002481.1 coordinate 9,732, forward strand.
CAAAGGCAGTAAGAGCACCGCACAAAAACCTATCTGTGCGTGGTGAAACACTTTTCCCCACTCGTCCGTGAGGGATAGAAATGTATAAAAGTTTCGTGAATGGTCATTATCAATTGTCAATTTCAAAGTACACATTATATACACACTGTAGGACTATGGTAAAGAAAAAATTTCATGGATATTACAGGTTCTGTTTGTTTGGCTGAGGGTAAAGCATGTTACGTTCAAGATGCGGGAAAATTCTAGCCGTGAATCGGTCACTAATTCAAAAAAGAAAAATCTTTCTCAATGGCAATAAAAATTGTTCCATGATTGTAAAACCAGTAAACGTATCACGTATTGGCAACCTGTATGAAAACGGAAGTTGTAAAAATCTGTGAACTGAATTATTAGTTGGCTCATTGAGAACTTGAGAGAGAAAGGGCGACATGGAAAAGGTGTTGGGTTTGATATGAGGTCAGGCGCGCACGTATGGAATCATAGCTTACCGTGTTGGTTTCATCGGAGTGTCGGTTAGTTGTGGATCTTTGGTGGACGAGACCAGCATTTGGAGCTCTTCTTTCACGACCAGCGCAACTATCTCGTATATCAGGTGACCTGTCTGACCCAGCTGCAGAACGTGCTGCAGGGGATTTGGATGAGTCATGATGGTGTGGTCCACCCATTCCGTCACGGCCAGGCCCCGGTCCATCTATGGAAAAGAATTAAATCAATAAGTTTCAGCCACAATGGTCAAACTTGACATAGATTACGCTTGCAAAACTTTCAACAAAAAATTTATTCAACGCCACATACCAGAAGAGTCTTCATCGGGTGATTTTCTGTCGTTATCGTCCAGTAATACTTCACGTTTTACAGTAGGTAAAATATCTTGATCCAATTGGCAGCAGTCCATGACCACGTGTGAGTATTCTTTTTGACTGCAATCGAAACCAAATTTGTAATTTTTATGCAACAGTCAGTACCTTACTACCTAAAAACTTTGTACAGAATTTCTTGAGTAAAGACTGAAATCAAACTTACCTCATAACGTAATTTACGCAAATGATACTTTGTTCATCTGCGTTTTTAGAATTGCAGACAACTGTGGCACATGNAACTTACCTCATAACGTAATTTACGCAAATGATACTTTGTTCATCTGCGTTTTTAGAATTGCAGACAACTGTGGCACATGACTGCAACCACGTGTAGCCCCCGTTTTTGTTCATCAATCTGTAATACTGACTCATGACTTGTCCTTTTGATAGCACTAAAAAGTTTCGAATAGGAAACAAACGTTAATTTCTACTGAGTCTGTGCATATTATGTAATGTACCAAGACTGTTAAGCGCATGGAAGAAACTTTTCAATACTGTACACGGTATTAGTTTACGTGCCAACTTCGCTTGTAGTCTTATTCAATAATTAGTTACTATATAAACACAAAACCCATCTCTATTTACAGGATACTGAATATATCATGTGCAAACTTACAATCAACATGGCATTTCCTCAGTTTGCTCACGTCTTCTGCATAACACAATGCATATAAATTTCTCCCCATCATTTCTTCGGAGTGTGTACTCCAGTAACTCGGCAACCCTAAACAAGATAAGAACAATTCAAATGACGTAACATAAATTTCAGAATAGTGTTGGTCGTTTCAAACTATCATATTTATGATGATTGTATCCCATTCTCAAAAACTACGGCAGGAGACTTAAAATATTTTTTGTTGAAACGTTTTCAATTTCTTTCGATACTGGACATAGGGCAATGAACGCTTCAGTAATATTGAAACAGCTCAAATAATTTGCTTCCATTATTGCATTTAAAGTACTTTCTTTACCATTTCAAGCTATCAATTATAATAAAAACATGAGCGTGTCATAATGAGTTTGTACGTAGTAAAACATTTAATTATAACCGTTGTCAAGACATTTCCAGTCGACGAGGAGCCTGAGTGTATCAAATGTGAATAGGTAGGATTACGTATTCTGTTGAATACAAAGAATTTTCACTGGTGAAGATCAAGAGTGTGTGTACTTGTCTATTGAATCATGTAATTAATATGCCTACGCATCGTGATCACCGTGTTATCTTGTAAAGCAACTGTTCAAGTGGTAGCCCTCCCGCTTAACCAGTTAACAAAACTACATACCACAAAACAGTAATTACTCAACATTTCTCATATTATTATTTTTGATGTACATATAATCAGTGGCATCACTGCGTTACTCACATCACCAGTTTCATTCTAGTATTGAATTGATTGGTAGCATGAAAATGGATTATTTTTCAATAAAAATACACCTGATTTTTTACTCTAGCTAGTAAACAAAACCAGATTCCTGCGAACGAGAAAAATGATCCACCCGAGTACGCATACATTTATATCTACCGTTCCTCCATGTTCAACCTCCTAGTTAATAGGATGATGATAGCAAAAGGTTAACTTGATTCTCACCTTGTTGAATTTACGAGGACGGTTATGTGTTGCATAGTGATACAGAGAGTAGAAATGTTAATTTCAATCCGATCCGTGTAATAGATTTTCCTCTCACAGCAGAAAACGATGGAGGAGATTATTGGCAGTTAAAATATCTATGCCGATGTAAATGATCATCTTTTCTTTCATGGTTAAGTAGACAAGACTGTCAAACCGGGTTAACTCTGGTTGAGCTAAGATGATGAGTATTATACTTGTGTACTCGTCTTTTCACATCCATTAAATACCCCAAAACTACACTGCTATGGTTGGTATTTTATAAAATTATGTATTTGATGTATGATCGGTTTCACCAGACCGTAAAGCATTTTTTCTAAAGCAAAGATCAGTTTTGAAATGTCTGAGTCAAGTGACTATTAATGTACCAGAGCGACTTGCCTCACAGCCAACATAATGCCGGCGTATCTCAGCCGACAAATGAGTAGTACCGAGCCGTTTCTGTGTTTTCACTTTCCTTCTTGTTTAGTGGCAATTTCGCTGAGTTGTTAGCGATTTGAAAATGTGTGGATGATGACGTGTTACGAGCCAAATATGATTATGATAATTGACCTACAAGGTAACCATAATGACGATCATAATAGCACGTTTGCCATTTCAGCTGTTCCAGTAAAACAAGTACAGAGAGAAATGGAGAGTGTTCATCTTGACCACTAGAAGAAAAACTGTTCTCTTTCTGCTTCTATGTGATTTTCCATTCTTAAATTTATGCATTAATTCTGAGATAACACCGCCGATAACAAATTGAGAGGGAGTAGCTCTAGTGCGAAGAACTGGATTTCTTTACCAATACCAATTTCTTTTCTTCATCGCTCTCATATGTGTGATCCAGAGAATAAAATTTGATTTTGAGGAGCTCATGTCGGCTTCCTGAGCCCTCTTATTTCATATTTTTTTTTGTTGAAATTATAATCCTATGTTATGCAAGCCGCTGGCACCTTGTTTTCTTTTTTAATTCAATCTGCCCCATGAGTAAAATCTTAAGTGGATTTACCCACAGTAGTTCACAATCCAGGGATTACACACATGAACCTTTTTCCTCGCAAAGAGTTCTGTCATTGACTTTGTAAGATTACAAAAGCATTGGTGGAAAAATGATTAAGTTGGCTTACCTTGGCTCACAATGAACAATCTTGAAATCGAAGGATAACCTTGTTACAAACATGTCTGTTTCAAGCCGAATTTCATGTACTGATGGCGGAGGAAGTGCGATAGCGAGAGCAACCATCCCCAAGAGAGGTGGTGGTGACTTGCGGGTGTGTGAGAAGGAATACTGCGGTCTTAATTTGCATAATACTAGAACAACCTGAAATTATACAAAAAAAACATTCATTTTATAGTATACCTGCATGTAGAGACAAAAACGATTTTTTTCTAATTCAGCATCATAGCAGCTAAATGTTTCAATGCAGGCTCACAATAAGAATACGAGTAACGATTCTCTTGCTTCAACAACAGTCAACTACGAAACTTCATACATGATACGGAGAAAGTAGAAGACCAGAAGTGAAAACAAATGTGAGTTTAATTTCCCTTAAACGGTCTCAAGGGAAAGCAAAACGCAAAATAGCTGGATATCTTGTTCGAACGTATATCATTCCTTGTGGACTACCCTATATCGACTAATTTGACTGTTTTTGTTCATAAAGTAGGCTTCTAACTTTGCTTCTGTTGTAAATATATCACTTTACGAACACTTAAACATTTGCTGCTTTAGGGATTCCAAAAACAAAATCGTGTGCTTTTATTTGGGCAATGTACAGCTGTATTTCATACAAAATCGTAAATTTCCCTGATAAAACTTAATTGTTCGAGCACAAAACAATTTGCATACATTTCACAGCTTCCACACAGAAACAAAAGAGATATGAACACTGGGAAACATGGTTCGAGATTTTATAGTGTAGAATATGTTGACTTGTATATAAATAACAGAAAGATAAAATAGTCTACAAATAACTCTGAGACATTCGTAGTTCCCATAAAAGCCACAAGGTACATAATAATTAGCTTTTGGATCCTGATTAGAGCATTCATTTCAAGATTAATAGGAAGGAAGCTATCCGTGTACATAAAACTCGTGCATGTGACAACAAAACTTGTGAAACTTGTAAACAGTATCTTGACCGTAATTAGTTTCTCATTAGATTTATACTGAGATGGTTTTACTTACCCTATATCCCGAAGATTTAAAGTGGCAACCTCGTTTTGTTAATGTTGACTTCATGCGGATACAGAAGGCTCTTTCAAACCCTTTAAACCCCGATGTGCTATTGATTGACATTACCGACGCAACTGTACAAAAATCAAACAAAAATACCGGAATCGTAATTTTAGCCCGAAATCGTGATTGACAAGTAATTTATAAGTTCGCGTGTAGCATTATGCTGGTGAACGCATTCAATAAGAATATGCACTTGGTTTTCCTTTTTTAATTTCTTATAAAGTATGCATGATTCATTAAATATAACGATGCTTCATCCCAAACCCTTACTTAATATCGGTGACTTTGCCTTTGTCTTACCACCATATGCTAACACAATGAACTTCAAGAACGTCCAGTCTAGAGATTATTTGTACATAATACTATGATTATCATACATCTAGCTAGACTTCTGTAGTCCTGTTCGTATCTAATAAAAACTAATAAGGTCCCATATTTCACGTTGTGTCATTGATGGTGAGTTTAAGCAACAAAATTCTTATACTGACATGTATTCCACTTTCCTCAGCTAGTATATATTTTTTCTGTTGGTATATTAACTAAGAAAGATTTCCTCTGAGACATTTTATGTGTAAAAGTCACGTCCGAGGGTCTCCTGTAAGAGATTCCACATCAATTCTGTAGCCTCTGACACGGATCACCAATTTCCTTTCCTTTTTCCCGCTCAGAGAAGCATGCATACACTAGCAGATAACCATGTACAAGCGAACTATTACTATACACTTGGTTTCGTAATAAGCATCCTGTTTGATCTTTACTTTCTTGGTTGTGTTTTTAAATAAGTTGCATTCTCTCTATCTCTACACTTTTCTAAGAATCTACTAATATGCGTTCTCTGTGTAGGGAAAGGAAAATTCCGGGGAATCAGCAACAAACAGGAAAGAACAAGGAACATGAATGTTTCGTTGGTGTTGGACCAGGTTCATTTTGGTGCTTCCAAGAGATAAATATATATATTCAGAGAGAAAAAAAGGAATGTGTTTAAAAGAAGGAAAGGTGAATTGATGTTGCAGCCAGCATCAAATCATCTTTTTTCCTCTCCCTTCTTTTCTCCCAAAGAAAAAAGTTTACTCGCAGCTTATTTGGCATTGTTCACACGTACTAAAACATGAGATATGAGGCTCGTCTCAAGATAATTCGAATCACGAAAAATGACACTTTCCCCGTTCCACTCCTCGTAGATCTTATTACTCCCGAGGAACAGGAAGCGAAAGGAAGAACATGTACTCTCATGAAGAACTCTATAACTGGCTGGAGAAAGTAATGTAAGTGGAAGATCTAACGAAAAAATATAATATTGCACAAGATAGCCCTTTTTCATTTACTTTCTTACACTTCTCCAGAGCAATCGGTTTTACTCTCGGCTCTGTCAAAGCTTGCACTTACTCTAGAAGCAGGACAAGATGAAAAATGCAATCTAGCCTATCATCTTCAGCTGGTGGAATATAAAAATGAGTTCGAGGATGCTAACATCCTGCATAAAATATTTTATACGCAATTTTCAATGAAGACGGCCTATTTGTTTTAAGTGATAGTGATGTTAGGTATGTATTTAGACTTATCTCGTAGTATTTTTTCATTTGAACAAAATGACTGACGAAAGTTAATTATGTTTCTCTTCAATTTATTAGTCTGCTTTCTGAAGGTTTAATTTTTGTTTTAATCTTGAAATCTTACCATCAGGGTTGTTGGTGGCTGAGCTGGAAGAGTTGTCTTCTGAGCCAGCAGGTGAAGGAACATTAGCACCAGGACCGTGTGCCAAACCAAGACCTAATTGTTCTGCAAGTTCGGCATGATCTTGTTGATGTATATAGTCAAATACACTACTTCCGGTCATTTCAACCTGTTCCAAATCCATGGAATTTACACATTAATATGCAATAGAAATAGACTTTACACACATATTCATCAAAAAGACAAATGTAGACTAACTGAATAAGACGATTGTCTTTTTTAAATCACGCCTGTGCTAACTATCCTCTTTCAATTTAGCAAACAAAGCATGGATTTGAGTAAGCTGATCACGACTCATGTGAAAACACGCAGTTTTGTTCGTGATGGCGAGGCGACCACGATAATCAA
>VICI01002482.1:0-16520 GCA_019593645.1 Akabosia matsudoensis
TCCAAATTCTGCATTGCTATACTAGCTGCTATGGCCCTTAGATCAGCGTATGGGAAAAAGGAGACACAATCAAGTCTGGCGCAGCCTGAGAATAACTACAACTAAGACTAGGTGAAAAAAGACTGGTAGTAGTTTTGAAACACAATTATGTGTAATTGATTGTCAACTTTATTTGCAACAATGGATGAAGATAGTATTTTGATAGATAAGCTTTTTTGAGCAGACCAATCTAATTGTGAAAGTGTTCAAAACGTAATGATTTCAACATGCCACAAAATAATCTTATGCGGAATTGCTTGAGAATATAGTTTATGTTAGTTAGTCCTTTTATCGAAAGTTGCATAACCTTACTATATCGAACATGTGAGCGGGATTACTCTACTATAAAATTATAAGAGGAACAACGATACATACATACATACGCAGCTTAAAAGATTAATGTCTGTGGTAAACACGTGAAAATAAAAATACTGATAACCGTTCTCCCTTAATTCATAAATCAACATTCCCGACTATAACAAAGTTTTGTATGATTAGCACCCTGACTGCAACTCTCTATCACTTTCTGTCTGTGACTCATATTCAAGTGACTTTTTTGTTGTTGACTGACTAGTAGTTTGAATAGGATTTGCAGTTGATGTTGGTGTCGAAGATGTGTTTGCGCCTTCAGTCCCCCCATTCCCGACTATTACTGTGTCCAGCCAGCTTCTGTACTTTGAAATTTCCATGTAAACCCCGGGTAGTTCTTTAGAAGCACATGATAGCCTTCGCCAAGCGGTTAGTCCAGCAAGATAATATGTTCTTCCATCTTCATTCGGACATACAAGCGGTCCACCCTTATCCGAATTACAAGCATCGACTACTTCCCCGCGTTCGTTCACTCCATTAGCACATAATTCGTAGGAGCCGTTGTACTGAGCTCCATGCGCTCTGCTGCACTCTGACCTTGGGAATATTTTGACAGTTCCCTTTCTCAAGGTTTCAGTGTTTGTTCCAGTTGAGTCAATAGTTCCCCATCCTGCTATTAGGCAATCATCAGGATAATTGTTTTGATCTCGGCGAGCCATTCCGATAGGAGCAACGCCTGAGGATTGGTCGAAAGGCTTTTCCAAGTCCATTACGGCAACATCCATGTGATTACGAAAAACCTCAAACCCAGGGTACCTCGTAATAGCTCTTACACTTCGTGATTGCATATGACCTCTAAGAACTTCGTTCATTACAGTGGCGCCAGCAACTACTTCGTATCTATCCGGCAACGGTACTGTATTTAGGAAACAACTCGCCGCTGTTATCACTCTTGACATCGTCACTAGCGTGCCCCCACAAGTATGCGTGTTGGTTTGATTGTCTCCTCCGATTGTTTGTACAGAAACTATGTAAGGAAACTCCCCGGGGGATGCGGGAGTTCCACCAATAATTCTAGTCGACGAGCCCTCCAACTTAGGAGCTGCATTTACAATCGCTAATATTAGCGCTATAAATAAGAGTCCAGCTTCCATTATGTCGTATTTTGAGTAGCGTTGAAGCGTGATCATATGAAAACGTATTGAAACGGCAGAGTCGAACCAGCAACTACGATATCGGAGGAAAGTTGTTCGGGACTAAACTCAAATGATGTATGATGACGCCACGTAAAGTTCATAGTTACGAATGATCCTTTAATCCATTGTATGAGAAATCGCGTACCAGAGAAAATTATTTGTTTTTGGCTTGGTGCCACGAAAACTTATCATGTGATGAATGACTGGTAGTTTAAGCACAATACATGATATCATGCATAATTTCGAAAAGCATAATCAAACATTTTGAAAGATTATCATTGCAATTATCATGAAAGTTTACTTAATAGTAAGTACATCCAGGAAAGTACAGGTTTGAGATTAGACGATCCCAAACTTGAGGGTTTATGTTTTCATGCTGGGCAGAGTGACACTCATAACTGGATGTCCATTACAATGTGTCAGGTTTACATAAATTGTTCATTGTCTCCTTTGACTCCGGTCCCGTGGATGTGATGTGGACGGGATGTGAATGTGATATTAAAAAACAATATTCAGCGTGGTTAGCTGCCTCCATGCTGAGTTGACTGTAAAATGGCAGATAGTGCAAGCGAATAGTAAATCAAGATGTTTAAAGCACTTAACTTAATTTTTTAAAAAATATGGACTTTAACCGCGCATCATGTTGGATGCTGCTTACCGCACTTATCAATCACTTACAACTCAATGTACCCGGAATGCTATAATTAGGTTTTAGGGATGTCTAATTATGTCAATATTAAACTGATAAATCTATTTTTAATTGATTAGGTACATGGCTTCAATGTGCTATCGCACGTCGAAATCAAGGCAGGTTTCATAATCAATAAGAACAACGAAATTCATCATGATGTTTTGCCAGCAATTAATGTAATTGGAATACCTACTCAGGAAAGAAGTAGTCATTTAGTTTTGCACATAATCGTTCTAATTTTGCTAATGCTTACTATTTTTGTTCAAATTAGTTTTGGTTGCTTGGAATGGTAATGAGTTTAACCGGTGCATTCAAATAAAATCGCTTGTTCGTCTCATTTCTATCGAATTGGTCAAAAATGGGGAAATTGAAGGATTTGTTTAGGTTCAAAAATAGCTGCTTGATAAATTACATAATTGTACTCATAGATTCGGGCTACTATGTTTTTGTGTGTCCCTTTCGGTTCGTGTTAGATAAGAACTCCAAATCGTTTAGGTTCGTCACAAAATGGCAGCACCAAGTCCTTTGTGGCATATTGGCTTTTTTCAACATAGCTCGTTTGCTCGATAATTTGTCCTCATTACTGTTGACTCCAACTGAAAAAAAGGAGACTTCAGGGGCAAACTTACAAACCTATTTCCAAAATACACTTGAAATTACTTTCTGTATTCATCACTTAATTGGACAGTGGAATGTATGGTTTCGACAAGCCGATTTTCGGGGCATTGTACATACCCTCAATCAAATGCCTCATGACCTACTAACACCCAATAAATTCTTAGGATGCTACAAATTTTCAGCCCTGCTGATAGCATTTAACTATTGTTCATCGTTATCTTACGCTTTGCTGAATCAGAGAACCCTCTATTTGTTCTACAAAGATCGATCTATGACTCGACCAACATTTTGTACCTTTTGTAGTGCCCTTAAAACATTTTCATCAATTTTTGGACAGTTCCTAGTATGCTTTAACTCGATGATCATGTTTCAATTAATCGTGGTTTTAAAAACAGATCGCTGAAAATGCTGTAGTTTCTTTTCAAGCGTTCAAAGAGTCTACGCCATTATCTCTAATGTTCAGTAAATTCAACCATGGTCAAGCTCCGATCTTAGCACGAATGCAGTGTTATCATGTGTATTTGAGACAACTATCGGGATACACAAATAGATTAATTGGCCACTCATTTTCAGCCTTCATGATTGAGTTTGTTTTGTATCATGCGATTTCAATAGAAACAGTGGTAGACTGGAAAACAACTTCTAGACTCGAAACGGCAGGATTGTTACAATTTTTCTATTATTTTGCTATTAGCTGTGGGATATTTTACATTGCAGCAGAAATACCTCATAAACTAGGTGAATCGAAGGCGATTCTTGAGGAGCCCATGTATGGCGCAGGAATTTCCACATCCACTGAGACATGTTTGCTTTGGATGCAGTTGGAATCGAATTCTGTGGCAGCAGTGAAAGCAAGTGGGGTTTATCCCGTCACCTATAGTTTACTTGCGAATGTAATTTAACATTTTATTCCATGCTAACATTAATAAAACAATTGAATACTTTATTAGATTTGAACCATTAAAAATCAACATCAGTCATGCATTTTCTATTTCACAGATGTTTGCAACATTGGTGACTTATTTTGTAATTTGTGTCCAAACCCGAACCACCTAGTAAATGCTACATAGGTAATGTGGATGCGAGCTACTTCTATTGGAAAATCATGGATAGTACCCCTGCAAATTACACACTGAGGATAAAATAAAGCCATATATTAGCTAGCATTTTTTCACTGTCTATCAAAAGCAATGTCCTTCAAATTCAAATCAATGTCATGCAAATGGAGGACTTAATATTTGTAACTTAAATTTGATAGTACATAATATCTACAATGAACGCACGTGATAGTTGAACCGAAAAGTTTTAAATGAGAACTTCCTGTTGTCCTTTGCAAGAATATCCAAATCATTAAAGGGGAAAGCAATATTAAACTGAGTTGACTGGAAAGTTAATGATATAGCTAAGGATGTTTATGAAAAAAGAAAAGGTACAGTATTGTGAGCACAAGAGCCCATTAATTTCCACGCTACCAGCTAACTTGAGCCATGTTTAGCAACCGATTTTTCCGGATTTGTTGGATACTATCAAAAATCAATAGCTACATACGTTGGCGCGTATCCTCTTGAATTTCGCGTAACGTCCCATGTGTTCGTGGTACAAAAGGACTCTTCCCTTTATCGGAAATTTAAGCGTATACATGCCATTGCAATGGTTTACGTTATTATAGCAGCTTTCATCATTCATCAGAAAAGGATGAGAAACACTTTTAATGACCAGATCTTAGTATGGGTGCACGTCTTAGGCCTTATTGCTATTATAGCCACAGACACCATTTTTCGCTTGCATCCCAATGACTACTGCAAAGCTATTAACGGAATGCTCAGCACTTTTGAACATATTCGAGGTGAGTACAAACATTTCCATACATATATGTAATTGGTTTACTTGAATCTTGTGTGAGGTTATTCGTAAATCGTGTCTGTATATTTATCTGTAGACTCATTTATGCCGGAATTGAATCCAGATAAAAGTACGTTTTCCTTATTTGTCGATATGGTTTTTTTTCTCAACATGGCATCCTGGGTTGCTGTTGCTATTTGGATTGAGATGACATGTGCATACAACCCAAGAGGCTTCATATTTATCGGAGCGCTAATACCTCTTCAATACTATAACTGCATTTTTGGAGTAGTGGCAACAATTTTTCATGGCTGTATTATCATCCCGCTTTGCTTAAATGTAGGATTTACATTGGGGATTCCCCTTGTCTACATACTTTATCTCCTTCGTATTCTGGCATACGAATTGCGATTAGGACTTCGAGCGTATAACTCAAGCGATAATATTAGAAAACCCAGAAATATTCGACATGTGTACAGGTCCTTCCAGGTATTGCACGAAAACTTTATCTGCTTTTTTGGACCGTACATCTTCATTGCACATATTTTACTATCCGTTCTTCCTATCATGGAGTTGGCCATAATCATTATGTATTGGGACTCATTAGACTTTTTTGGTGCAGCGATTTTGCTAACAAGTTGCCCTGTAACTATAAAATTTTGGAATTTTGTTCTATTGCTGGGAAAATATTTGTATATACGTGGGTCTAAGGTGAAAATGTCGTGGGTAAAGCATAATTGGGAAATACCAGCGGAAAGAAAGCAGATGATACGGTTCCATAAGTCTAGCAGTTTAATTTTGATTCGGTGGGGAAAGTTGCTAGTAGTCGGCAGGATAACGCAATTTATGTATGTCAAAGGCCTTGTGCGCATGTTGTTTAAAGGAATGATTACTCTTAGCCGGATCGTGAACCAATAATTTTTCCAATAACTTCAGTGTCATAAACCCAATCGTTTTTAAATAAAAGATTAATGTTTTTGATTTCTTTATAGGTGTTTTTCAATCAGTTTTCTTCTCCTTTTTGACAAACAACACTCGTTGCGTTGGTTGGTTAATCCGTTTATATTTATGTCGGTGAAAGGAAAACAGTCTGACATGCAATCTAGCTATTAAGTTCGAAACAGTTCGCACAATTATATAATCTAACCATTTTTCTGTTAATAAAGGAACAAGGCATATGTATATCAATAGAGGAACCCATATTGAATCGATGCATCAGAGCGTTTTTACTGGTACTTAAAATGACATCTGAAGATCCGAATTCTCAATTCCAAAGCCTTCCATCTTACGTGGTTATTGCGAAACCCGGACAAGACATCTTAAGCATTTTAATAACATACTTTGATTTTGCGTACTATCTCGGATACTGTCCCTTTCGCTTAAAACTGTGCAAAAGTGAATACGTCATTCACACATGGCGCCCGCAAAAATTAATATCCGGTTTTCTGCACGTCCTTATCTGGGGTTGGCTTTTTCGTGGAATTCGAGTTCGTCTTGGCAGTGAAAAAAAGCTTTCCGGTAACGACTTTGTCAACTTAGCATTTGCTGTGGCATCCGCTGGATCGAAAGGTGCTGCCCTCATAACCTACTGGACTGCCAGTAAAACATACTTAAAACTCAGCAACTTCATTTTGAACAACAGCAGCCGAACTTATTCACCCCGGATAAAAAACAGAACGAGATGCATTGTCTTGAGCTTTACAATCGGCATTGTTGCCTCCATCGTTGTACCAATGTTGACTGGAAGCGGAACTGGAGCTGGTCCTGGGGACACTAAACTAATTGTGTACAAAAACTACACCTGGTGGGATGAATGGATGCAAAATGGTCGTTTTCAGTTATTTCTTGGCGGGAAAAAAGTTGAACCCGGCACTCGATTTACCTTCATGGATCACATTAATGGATTCTTGGCCATAACAGCGTACATGTATAGGTATGTTTGGTGTACAAATTAACAACCTTTACAATTGTTTAAGTTTCTTAATGTTTCTTTTATTTCTGTTTATAAACTTTTTACGCAAAGGAGGACGTTGGCGTTGTACTGTGATGCTTTGATACTATCAACAATAATTCCACTTTGGATTGTAGTATCCTCGTTTTGTAAAAATCTTGAACCCGCAGACGTAGACGTAACTAGCTATTTTCAAACCAATGAAGCCACGGAATCGCATAAAATTACCTCACAGTGTGCAGATATTCTTGGAGAATTATTTTCAAATAGTTTCAATTTCAGCATTCCGTTAACCTTGAGAAGATATCAGGCTTGTAAGCAAGTTGCAAGCTATGTCAACACGGCTATCGGAACTAACATTGCCATACTAACGGTGGAAGTACTAATGTACTATACGGCTTACCTTGATACCTTGTTTGCAATGAAAGGTAGCGTTCTTTTTATACTGGGGAATACCGCTTTCTTTTTAATTCTTGTTCTACAAGTGTCCACAATCTTTATCTTATCGGCAGACGTAACGCATAAGGTGAGCCATTTCGGTAATATTTTCTTTAAAATCGAATTTTATTGTTCATTACTTTCAGTAGATGAAGAAATTTCAACTCTGGCTGTTATCGGATCCTGCAATTAAGGGAATACCATTTAGTACAATGTATTTTTTGATAGATGAAATCGAACGTAACGCGGTATCGGTCAAATATAGCGGAAAGCACTCCATTACATATTCAACTATTATCAACGTAATTCCATATGTTCAAATATTGGTACATAAAAAATTTACTTTTCTATNTCAAATATTAGTACATAAAAAATTTACTTTTCTATTTTCATAATTGTGTTTTTTGTATCGTAGTTGGTGGGTTTGCTAATTACGTATTTCATCATTTGTCTGTCGGATTAAAAGCTTTATTTGAACAAGATGTCCGGCCATGCTTATTGCAAATGCTCGATCCATACTTTTCCACCTTATAATACTTTTGTTTCTTAGGATTTCACGCAAAAATTCAATTTTAGCAAAAAAACGGAAAAAACTGCTTACAATATTACTTTCTTCTCACTTACAGTTTCGTATTCAAGTCACTCAATCACTGTAATGGATAATTGACATGGGCATGTACTAGTTTGTCATAATCATGCCCCTTTTTATAAAATTGCGATGGGTACGCTCTAGTAAAAGGAAATGTAAGAATTTCGTAACTATATGCTTCATTTCACGAGTTTACTTATTCTTCGAACTTCGAAATATATAGACTAGAAGATATTTCATGAATTTATTATACACCACATCTGTACTGATAAAATTTAAATAGTGTTGGTATTGGAATATGCCCGCGAATCTTAACCCTTCCACTGCATACCTTCAGTGTTTCGTGAACTTCTCGAGTGTTTTACATTTTTCCCCTTTTAGAGTCATCTACAAGGACAGTAAATTCATACGCACAACATGGTTGCCTCAAAGAGTCATATGCATTATACTTTGGTTTTGCGTTATCCCATGGGCCGTCAGGGACCTTCACTCTCGGCTTCCAGGAAATGCCACAGTAACTCCGAGCGCATTTTTTAATTTAATTTACATTCTTACGGTAACCATTTCCAAAGTGGTTACATTCAAAACCGTTTGGTTGGATGGTGACGCATTTCTTGAGATCTTGAATTTTATCGAAATCAATAACGTTGCTGACAAATCCTCTATTCCAGAGAAATGCTCGCAGAAATTTAAAACGTACTTCGTTTTAACCACTATTTCTATGATGTTCGCAATCGCCGTTTGTTCTCAGGCCTTTTTCGGTGTTGGTCTTCGCTTGGGAGAAAATTTACCCTTGAGTAGCCCCTTTTGGGATAAGATCATAGCATCTGCAAGGTATCATTACTTTTATGGGGGCGAGGCAGAAACTCTTCAGGTGCACCCGGCAAAAGCTGTAGACCACATATGTGGATTTCTAACTTGTCTCGGATTCTACTTCAGGTAAATGTGAATGTTGTTGAAATTTATCAAGAGCTTATAATTATTACGGCGAAATGCCTTTTTGTCTAGGCGAATGTTGTCAATTTTGCCAGACCAACTCATAATCGCAAATGTGTATACGTTATGGACAGTAACGAAGGCGTTTATCAAGGGCCTTCCTAACCTGAACAAAATGGAGAGCAAATTGTTCTCCAGTTTAAAAATTGGCGAAAAGACGATGAAATCTGATTGGCAAACTGTGAAGAAGGAATACGAACACATCAAGAGTTTGTCGGAGAAAATTAATAATGCGATTGGGAAAAATGTAAGTTTGGCGATCGTTTCTCATTTGATGTACTACACAGTATATTTCGATAACGTGCTCGAGTTTAAAGGAGACTTTATAACGAAGCTTGCCACGATTACTAGCTTCATCATTATATTCGCACAAACGTGCTTCATTCTCTTTGTCTCTGCCGATATATCAAACCAGGTAGATGCTAATCATTAAAAAATTTTCAATAAAAACCCATGCGATGGGATTTTCAAAACTACATGAGGTGTACGTCATTTGTCGTCGTAGATGAAAAACTTCAAACAGTGGTTGTACCAAGAGAGACATAAAATACCGTTTGCTGAGGTCTTCGCAATAGCTCAAGAAGTTGATGACAACCTTGTGTCTATTCTAGCAAGTGGTATTCATCCCATAACATACACAACGCTGGGAAATGTATTACATTCTAAAAATATGAGCGAATATTATTTTATATGGGAAAATTTCATTGTCAACTTTGTTTCTTTCTCTCTAGCTAATGGGCCTACTTCTTACCTACTTTATAATCTGCCTGAATGACAAATAACGGATTGTCATCAAATGCATCTGAAAAATGCCATTTAGTTACAGAACAATAGTTGTACACGCGATAAACCAATAAACGTTTTTGACTGAAACAATTTTCGCATGATAGTTGTTCCTTACATTTTGAAGCTTGTTCATGTTTGAATCATGAAAAAAATTAAATTTTTAAAACACGCGCCAGAATCTCCCGAAACTTCCGAACGACCATGTGGCAGAGATTCATATCTTCAGGGTTTTTTTAATTTTGCATTTCTCCTCTTCTTTTCACCTTTCCGAGTTGTTTGTCAGAGCAATATCTACAAAAAGAAGACACATTTACTTCAACAGATTGTGTCCCTTTCCTTGTGGATATTCACGATTCCATGGTTACTTATGCATATTCGGACTGCATACAATAGCAAAGAAAAGCTAACTCCAAGTGTTTTCTTCAGTTTACTATACATAATTTCCTCGACTATTTCAGAAGTATTTGTATTCAAGGCTATTTGGCTTAATGGAGACACTTTTGTGGAAATTTGTAATTACGTATCAAGTCAACTCAGTCACACTATGGTATGCAGTGAAACTAAGTTATTCACTTCACGTAATGCCATTTTCGGCTTAACAATTGTCAGTGCGTTATATGCCATAGCTACTTGTATCCTTGTGTTCAACGGAGATTTTTTGCCTGGAGAAGCGAATGTATCGAACTTGTCGTTTTGGAATTCAATCATTCTATTCACCCGGCACAATTTCTTTTATGGTGATATCAATCAAGAATTAGGAGATGTTGAAGACTTCGAACACCTTTTTGGTGTTGTTACACTTCTTGGCTTCTTCTCCTGGTAATTGTACATAACAATTTTAACACACACTATTATTGGAGAAGGTTTTATTTTTTTTTACTTGCTGCACAGGCATTCAATCTCAATTCTGTCTGATCAACTGATAATTTTCACGGTTATAACGGTGTGGTCTGAGACAATATTATTTGTTGGTTCATTGCCGAACAGCAGTGAACTTTTCATTAGCAAACGTTTAGATGGAAAAAAGGGACAACTTGAGGCTGGAGTACATCCTTTGAAATGCGAGTGGAAACTAATAAAAAGCCACTATGAAAACCTAAAAAGCCTAACAGATAAAGTAAATTGTCAGATCGGAGTTAACATTAATTGGGTTCTTATATACCATTTGATGTGGTACACATGTTATTTCCATTTAATTCTGTTACTATCCGGTAACGCTCCGTGTAAAATAGCCAAAGTAGTTATATTTTGTGTAGTGCTTTTACAAACTGTTGCAATTCTATGGCTATGCGCAGATATTCCTAACAAGGTAAGTTTCAGGACATTCCGTGCGTTGTATGTACATACATCAGAATCAGATATGATAGGTTGCCAGGATAAAACTAATTTCTGTTTGACCATCGAAGATGACAGCTTTTAAATCTTGGATGGCCATGGAGGTGGTGGAAATTCCCTTCGATGAGGAATATGCTCTGGTTGAGGAAATAAAGGATGTAGCCATTTCTATTAAACTTAGCCAAGTCCATCCAATCACCTATGCTACTTTGGGAAATGTAACTTGCATGAATATTCTAGTAAGTTAGTCATAATAAGCGAATCAATATTTAATTAATTCCTCATTCAAACACTTGCAGTTACTTGGTGTTCTGGTAACATACTTCATGATATGCTTGAATGACAGCTAATCGGATAGATGGACCCATATTTTATTTGCCTGTAAACCTTGGCTAAAACTTTAAAAATAGAGTAAACGATTTAGGTAAGTATTTATTCGCCTTTACCTCTCAAATTGTCCTCGGAATTTGTCGATGAACAAAGGTTGACTATATGTATAATAGCCATCATTACTCAATACTGATTTGTAATCAGTATGAAACTTTACGGTTGCTACACGCAAAAAATAAATCGATGTTGTTGTTAAAAGTACTTTCAAGCACCGGTTCATGTCTCTAAAACACATTACTGATTATTGCTCTCTTAAGTCGTGGTTTTACGATGTCGAGAGTTGCATTTCCAAAGGGGATTTCTGACTACAGTACTGAGACCTTGGAAGCGTTTTTGGAGCCATGTACTTACTTGCAATGCCTTTTCAATTTATCATTTTACTTTTGTTTCCCTCCATATAAAATTGTCTATAGTAACGGAAAATTTCTTCGGAAATCGTACAAGTTGCAAAAGATTTTCAGCATCGCTATTTGGATCACAACGATCCCATGGATATTCCGAGCACTTTACGTCCGCTTACCCAATGACCCACATATCACCCCAGGAACGTTCCTGAACTTGGTTTACTCTGTGTCTTCTGCACTGTCAAAAGTCTTCATGTTTGAAGCTATTTGGTTGAAAGGAAATGACATTTTGGAAATCTGTAATATTCTAGGAAACGTAAATACGCCTAGAAAGATCGTCCAGAATAGGAAATATTCGTTAAGATCTAGGACGAATGCTATTCTATGGATTCTTACAATGACCTATGCTGCTGCAATTTTAATAGAGCTAATTTCTGGGAAGTCTCCCGGGGTAGGAGAGAAGCAGACCTCGTACGAGTCATTTTGGGATAAGATGATTAAGGCTGCCAGGTCAAACTTCTTTTATGGCAAACAGCAACAAAATGTGGAGGTTCCTCAGTGGTTGGATTTAGCATGCGGAGTTATAACAATAGTTGGACTTTACGGCAGGTATTGTTTCATTTTATCATTCTATAATCTGAAAGTTTTTGAAACATGCATTCCTGGTTACTTGTAGGAGGGTTCTTTCTCTATTCCCAAACATTTTCGTTGCCGTTGCTGTACTCACATTGTGGTCTGTTATCAACTCTTTCGTTTCGACTTTACCCAAGTCTGCTGCACATGTAGAGAGATCAGATTATACCGTCAATATCAACGAGTGCAATTCAGCTCTCCATAATAATTTTAACTGGGCCTTGCTAAAAACAAAATACGAAGTTATTAAGCAAATAACGCAGAAAATGAACAATGTGCTAGGCCGTGTGATAACTTGGACCATGATCGCGCATCTATTGTATTACGCTACATACTTAGACAATATTATTGTACTGAAAGGCAATTTCATTACCAAATTTGCTTCAACAGTTAGCTTCTGTGTCATTCTTCTACAGGCGACCTCGTTTCTGTACCTCTCGGCCGACCTGCCTTGCCAGGTTTTTGGCATATAGTCACACACACAATTTATTTTATGTTAACGTTTTCCTATTCTAAAAGTTACATTGTGTTTACAGATGGAAAAATTCAAGGGATGGTTATATTTTCAGAAACACAGTATTCCATTTCGTCAAATTTATCACATAATGGAGGAAATTAATGATAATGTGATTTCAATTAAAGTGGGAGGGATCTATCCAGTAACCTTTACAACTTTAGGAAGCGTAAGTATTTCGTCAAAGCGTGTTTTATTTTCAATTTTAATAGCATATAAATTAGTATTGAGGGTATTATAAGTTTATCTTTGTTTTCCATAGCTGCTTGGCCTTTTTGTTACGTATTTTATCATCTGCCTTGATGGATAAGTCTATATAATGAAGATGGTTGTGGTAGAATGAGGAAAAGTTTACAGCTATAGACACAGCTAAAATTCACAGCTACAGACACGGCAAAAGTATATTTTAGTTTGTAAGTCTGCCCCAACCATCTTGCACTAGCCTACCTAGAAAGGAAATTTGGAAAACCACTCTCTTTTTAGCAGATACTATTTGTCCTTGACTCCACGACTGGTTGTTTGTTTCCTCCTCAGAAAGATCTATAAACAGAAGCTTATGTTTCCAAAGGAACATAGATTTGAGTATTTTCCAATGATTGAACTCTTCCCAAGTGAGATCTATAATTTTCAGACAGGATTCACTTGGAAGCCAGATCACTGGTAGGTCAGAGGAATCGGGAAGAGTACAAGTACGGAACAAAATATCCATAGGGTGAAGAGTTGTATGCTGAATGAACCCGGGATCTTGTGACTTTGCCAAATCGATGTACTCTTTGATTAAATCGTTGATGACGTCCCCAACTGACCGTGACCTTCCAGACTCCACTGAAATGGAAATTATCTCATGCTTTTGAAACTCTTTAAGTGTTCCTCTTTAAATAATAGATTGATCTTACTTGAGCATGAAAACGAAAAGTTTAGTACGGTGCGTCTATTCTTCCGGGATAAATAACAGGTTTTTACGTACAGACAGTTTGTGACTGAGGTTGGAATGTTTTCCCAGTATCCTTTACAGCTCCAATGTATACGACGGGGTGAATCTTCCCTGAAACAGGCACAATCCATGTTTACTCTTGCTTTATGTACCAGAGACAGCAATCAGCAATTTCGGCTTACATTTTTTCACAGATCCTATGCATTCTCTCCATTGCTAAATCCAAAGCTCTGGTTATCCCAGTCAAGGGCCGTCTGCGATTATCTGTGCAGACGGAATATATAGTAACCTCAGGTATTCCGAGATCCATAAAGATTGATAAAATTTCCAAAAGCTTCGCGTAATCCCAGTTCCTAAACAACGAACGTTAATTCCTTGTTTTACTCATTTATCGTCAACGGGAATTTATGAAAAGTACCCTGTCTTATGTCCTTCCCAAATAACCGGTAGACTATCTCTTTTTCGCCGTCTCCGGTCTTCAAAGCAGAAGTTTTGAAATGGAGGATTGCGGAGATTAGGATGGCTGAAACAATTCACACTCTCAACTTAATCTGTCACAATATCTATAAACCGTTATCTCTTGCTTACCCATCTGCTGCCACGACAACATGTTTGGGTAACGGTCCATACATTAAAACTTGACTGCAAAACCTTTCCAGAAAAGATGGATTCATCCTGATAACGGTCATTATTCAGAGGTTCGGTTAAAACGTTTGGGTGCAAACTTATCCCTGTTATTTTTCTTTGAAAGACGAGAAAGAAAAAATCTAAATCTTAGGGGACATGTTTCTGCTGTATATTTATATTCCCTTGTATGCCTTTGTTCTACTTTTCCACACTGTTGGTAACTTGGAATGGCAAGTTGAAACGAATGAAAATACGAATAA
Source organism: Akabosia matsudoensis (assembly GCA_019593645.1). Classification (NCBI taxonomy): domain Eukaryota; kingdom Metazoa; phylum Arthropoda; class Collembola; order Entomobryomorpha; family Paronellidae; genus Akabosia; species Akabosia matsudoensis. The sequence goes on from VICI01002482.1 coordinate 14,493, forward strand.
ATATTTCAGTTTATTGAAATGACTTTGTCTACAAGGAAAACTACTGATTTTAGCTGAAACGCCAGTTGATTCTAAGAATAGTTCCCATAGTCATATCATTTCATACCCAAGAATTGTTTTTTCATGCTACTACTGGATCCTGTAATAAATCATTACGTCATGGATTCATCATCTCGTTGGTGAATAGGTACATGGGTTACTAACTGTGACTAAGTATGTTGTATGTGTAAAATATACCATTCGTCTAACATAACTTGTAATAGTGACGACTTTACATCACATCATGCACTAAATTTCTATTACGTAATCACTTATGTGAGATTTCTAAAACGATCGGATCTTTAACCTTCAAAAAAGTAATGACACAATTATTTTCACATGATCATCATATTTTGGAAATTTTCTGAATAACGAATGTAGTAAGGTAAACCTCCCGCATAGCTTGTCTTGCACTCCTTTTTCCAAACCAACTTCCTGCTCTGGTCCATATTGTTAATTGACAACCTTACCAACTAAAATGATCCTTTCACCTGTCCATGGGACTTGATTCTATTTGTTTGTTTATGCTTGTAAACATGTGGCAGGTGCCTTTCTCATGCGTGAAAACGAAAGTGAACCCTTTTTTCCCTTGCGGCAAGGACGCTCTTGATTTTGATGCAAAACCTGTCGTGAAAAACTTGTTTCACATCTCTTTAGCCTTGTTAACTAAATATAGTAGTTCAAAAATGATCGCAGCGTTTTCACTTTTTTGTGGTACTAGACTACAGTGAGTACTTGGTATAAAAGCCATTTTGTCTCTGGAACAGGATGTGATTACACAGCAGCAGCATTAATTTCCCATAGAGTAACAAATCGTATTGTCATAAACGTATACAATGTTTTCGTCCAAACTAATAGTTTTGACTGCTACCGCAGTTACTGTTCTTGTCGTTTTCTCTGCAAAAGCAGATGCTGGGCGAACGGTGAAGAAAAATAGTGCGATCCTCCAAAAGCCAGTTCCAGTGCAACCAGAAGAAGCACCTGAGATAATCACAGGTGCCCCTGAGCTTGAGGAGATGACAACGATAGCGCCTTCTCCAGCGAAAAGGTTGAAGTACAAGCTTCGTGGAAAAAGTGACTTGAAAGAGAATTCGACATCGGAAGTGATACAGTCCCCGGAAACACATCAACAAAAAGACGCTTCTGTTCCAGCTCCAGAAGGAGACACACTATCACATGCAGCAGCGGCTAAATTTCAGCCTCATCCCAGCACTGGGACCCCACCAAATTATGCATTGATGGGTCAAGCGTCTGCCCTTTACAATCCCCAATATCATCAGAAAATGATGTATCAAACTTTGCAATGGAGGAATCGCAGGAGGGATGCCGCAACGCAAAAGTACTTGCCAAAAATGCAAAGGGCCACGATGTCATTGGCCACAGGGCTCTTGAACGGGTTTGGATGGGAGCTGGAGGGCTGGGAAATGGCGTTGCTGGAGAGTATTGTCCGAGTAGTGACTAAAGATTTGATGTTTTTCGTACACATGTTCATTTAAACGGTTAAGTACCGCAAAGACAGCAATTTTGCGCTGATGTATTTATTCAAAATATTTATTCTACGACGTTATTTATTCATGTAACTTATTTGATGTGCAAAAATATACAATTTAAATAAACCGTTTGTTATTTCAAAATAAGGGGCTTTGGATAACATCATTTATTCTGGTTTCGTTTGCATCAAACCTTTTTTTACAATTTAAACCCGTAGGGCGTTCTTTGGAAAACGTAAAGGTTCCTCTTCAAACCAAACCAAAACCAAAACCTCGATTATTATAGACAATTTCACATAGTTCGTTGGCATGGGTTACTGACATCGGCACAAAACAGTTGGCTGCCTAATATGTAAATCTACAAAAGGGCGTACCCTTGCTAATGTGAAGTAAATATCTTGTTTTTGTCATGTTTCATAATTTGGTCGAAGATTCACCAACTCATGTATAGAAGATTGCTGACATCAGCACAGACTTGAGGAGGAGTTTGCTTGACGAC
>VICI01002483.1:0-16520 GCA_019593645.1 Akabosia matsudoensis
TGACTTTCCACCGCAGCTGAAGGGAAACCGTGTCATTGAACAAAAATATAGTGGCCAGCAACAGTGTTGTTTTGCGAGGGTACAATTTGATCATAACTTTCTTAGAAATCGGATCTTCCTAGAGATATTTTCAGGCGAATACTATGCATGTAGAGTAAAGAAGCGTAATTTAAAGTTTGAATAGAACAGGAGCAACCAATAAATATTGTCAAGCAGTACTCCTAAAATAACATGTCAATAGAAACTTACACGCTAAAAACTTTGAAACCAGTAAGTTAACAAAATCATTAATCACGATGTCAAAATTCACTGATCGGGTATCCATTCACATTTGCAGTGATAACTTCTGCACCAACTGAATGAAGACCTTGAGTACAGCAATTCGGCTGTCGAATGTAGGAGTATCTTTCTAAGCTATACCAGAGTTGACACCTATCGAATTGGGAGGAAACTTAGTGCTCTGTGTAACACTCTTGCAACAAAGACGTCAGCGTTTTTATGTTATCATCCAAAGAACTGTTCAACTGTTTGTGCAGCCATTCATTCAGAGTTCGCTGCTTGGTTAGCACAGGACTTAAATATTAATAGAAACGTGTAATTTATAAAACTGTGGTTGTACAGAAATTTTAAACTTAATGGAATGTGTGAAATTCATGTTATATGAAATACCAACATATAATGCACTGCGGCACTTACATGAAATTATGTCAGCACTGATTCGGTTGTGGCTACTGCAACGAGAAGCTTAAATGAATTATTTGAAATTTCAACTTGGCGAATGACATTTGCATGCAAATACATTTCGTAGTACAATAGACGAGTAGTTGTTGCAAATTATTTGAGTTTGGTGGTGACAAACAAATGAGGCTTGTGTTGATTTTTTTCGCTCGTTGAATTATATCATGTTTATTTTCAGCGCATATTTTACTTAGGAATTTATGCCAAATATTTTTTACTCAACTCAAATCCCTGAACACTGATTTGTCAAAATATTAAACATCCATATCGGATTCCTCAAAATATTTTTCGAACTGTTTATTTAGGCTAGATTTGCTAGATAAAAAAAGATGAATCCAAATGAGTTTGTTTATTGCTGGCAGAAATTTGACCAATGAATAATTTCGCAATAGAAGTTTAAGTAGCAAGAGAAAATTAAATAAAATATTTTTATTCATGGATATGGCCCAGAGTAGGATCTATATCACAATAGCGTCTAATAAGGCTTATAGGTTGGGGGGTGCTTATCAAAAACAATTTTTTTCAGCTCTTTGGGCGGTGCAAAATTGGAAAATGAGAATGACGACAAAACTGTAGAACAACAAATTCCACTTATGACTAGTAATACTGATTACAAAGTTCCTTACTCTTTACAGTAAAACCTGCTTATCAAACCCGTACGTATTGATTACAAACGGACACCGTTTGCACCCAAATCCAATAAACTGAACAAAGGTTAACAATATCAAAAGTAATTACAACTAGAGCTCCAGCAAATGGCTTTCCCACATACAAAACTACTCAAACATGTGTATTATACCTAACAAGTTTTTCAAATTACGTAGAAAGTTATAATACAACTGGTCCATATACGCTTGGTAGTGTATGTATTGCTGACTCTGGATCTCCAGTTTTGAAAAAAGTTTGAAAAGATGACCTACGCGATAATAACACACTTGCTGGCCCGACATTATCATCCTACTTTAATGATGAAACTTCATAGTTCCAAGCAATTTAGATAGCGCTCTCTGGAATGCATGACATCAGCCGTATATTTAGCAAATATCTTGCGAGAACACAAGTCTCCAGCGAGGGCAACTACTGATCAGCTTTAATCCGTCAAAAGAGCTACTTCTTCTTCTTTATGGGAGAGGTTGGTTAATGTGAGAGCTAATTTTACAGCTTGCCTTAGTCAACAACACCTTATCCTGATAATGACCACGTCTTCAAAGAAATACCGAACTCGTCGTGATCAAAATTATGATAACCAAGCCCTGAAACTGAATGTCTGTATAAAAACGAAGACCAACGACACGCAGTCTGTGGGTCGGACTAGTAAAAAAATACAAAAGAACGCTTATACGAAAAAAAAACATAACGTCCGTATGAAAGCACTCGTAAAAAATATACATTACAAAAATCTCCGGGACAGGACTGCTCATGGAAAAATAAATTAATACAAAATAAAATGACGAATAGAAACAACCTCTTCCCTAAATGCGTCATTATACCAGATAAAAACTTATGCAAAACTATAAAATTGGAACAGCTTGATTGAGATTCGTGGTTTGACATTGGGCCATGGACTATTCAGCGGCGGACCCTAGACTGAGGAGATGACACACGAACATCCACTTCTTACACGAATGTGTTCGAACCTCCAACCCGACGTTGGATTTGTCACGTCGGACGCTCCGATGTCTTTCACTAGGGCATAGCTGTAAGAATACTGTTGAACACAGCGAGAGTTTTCCCGAACGCTCTGGTCAACGTATTTACATGGCTCTTCGAGGACAGTTGGCGCACATGAAATTTCATGGAATTGTTGGCGAAGGTCCTCCGTCTGGAAAAGCTCTACTTGGTGACCTAATAAAAAAAGTTAATAACTCATCATTTCCGCAATAAAAAAATCGAGGACTAAATTATGACATGTATGGTTTTTGTATGCTTCTTATATACGTACCTGATTTACTTCTTCCTGTGACTGGTTCTATGATTTCTTCAATGGTAGGGCAACATGATTTGTATGAATCAGCTTCCTGAGACTGGGATTTTGTAGGATGGAAGATAAGTCCGTGCCCATGTCGTTTCCTTTTATTGCTCCCCGTAAACCTCCCCCCGGAGAAAGATTCGGCTTGATATTCCGGCATGTCTACTTGAAATTTTGACCTGTCAACAAAAGCTTCCCGTTAGCATTTGCTTTCCACGCCCAGAATAAAATAATGTCTTCCCTTTTTCAATATCAAACTAAAAACTAAAATAGTGAATCTTACATGAAGAGTCCAAGAGGGATGACACCGTGCTGATTATCTCTACCAGTTGACCTGGATGGATAAGCCATACAGCACACCACGAAACATGCGCCGACCTTTAATCAAAGTCATACCAAAAATTAAGATAAGTGTACGACATACTACAATCCACTGCCCATCCCCGTGTTCCAACAATGTGTGGGGCAAACTAATCCAATCAACTCACCAGTATTATATCGACGTATCTAGCCATGATTGCTTTTGAAAAGTACATTTGAAATTCAAACTCTAACAGAAAACGGTTCACGTTTAAAACTCTCAAAGATCCTCTCGGAAACTACTTCCGCAAAGACTTCCTTTGTAGTTGTAAGTGTCTTGAAGACAGAAACTTGCGAATGAATGCCTATGAAATACGCTTATGTATTAGCACAAGATACTCTCGACGACAATCAATCAGCGACTGAGATGCAAAAATCTTGAGCACATCTTAATAAACGTTCTCCGTGATTAGCATACATACCTAATGGTGATTTCCAACGAACTACTGCAACAGCTATATTCCCCACTATGACTATACTTTGTGGAGGAGGTGGGGACCTGACAGTCTGGCCATTTCGTCGTATCATTTTGTGTTTGTACCTTATCATTCGTCATTGTACTAGTCACTGAGCTATAGCGTGCCGTCCGTCCGTCATGTACTTGAGATGTACACTCATTTTGCAAAACGAGTTAGTATATTTCATGTACCTATTAAAAACATAAATATGATCAGTGATCATGATCATACTCGTTTTTATGGACTATAGACTGATTTAGGAAATTGTTTACATACTTACTACATTTTTGACGATGATCATATACAGCTATAGTCTCAATTCATTCTGAGCTGGAACATCTTTATAGTGGGGGTAAAAAAATGAAAGGGGTATAGCTTTGCGAGTAATTCCGTCCTCATTACATCATCGTCAACGTGTTATGGCTTTCCGTTAGCGACATGCAGACTAGCTGACTGCGATGATCCCCGTGCTATTTCTTTAACATATTGAATGCGATGTTTAAGATTTCATGGATAATGCTTGGATATCGCAATAATTTGCACATGTGATCTGACGAGAGGAAGTCATGAGTGGTTCATTCCGCGACAAGAAATACAGCACGGAAGGAGCATGGCCAGTTTGTAAGTCACCGATTTCCCATCTCATAGCCCCACCTGTGAACAAAGCAGCAGCTACCGATGACAGATTGTAAGGACCGGTTTATGGTACTTTTCGAAGAAAATGTCGATGCGGATCTGGACTGTCGTAAAAAAATATCGTGGGTGCTGCTGATAACCAAGCGTCGTAATAAAAAGAAGCGACAAAGACTCAAAGTGATGTCTTTTGCACACGTACAACAAACCTGCGTCAATTCTCCGTGTCATAAAAAATGGACAGTAAAAAAACTGAACGAAATGTGATAAAATTTTAAAGACTTGCATTTGACAGTTAAAGAACAAAACTTGTTAACATGTTGCTCTTTATCAGTCCAAATGTGTTGAGAATGACGCGAAAGGAGTTAATTGCTCGACTTCTTCAGAAGCTGTAAACTAGTTAGGTAACTACTAAGCAAAGAGTAACTTTTTTACAATTTTTTTTGTAAGGAAGGGTGTAATTATGTACTTTGAACTTTGTCTATGTCCACCTCCACCATGTGACCATGAGACACGTTAGTTCTACTTTAGGCAGGTACAACACTGCTGAAGTTTATTGGCCTAATTGTTTTAGTTTGTAGATTTTTTAACGCGTTCTCAACTATTCTGGTTTTTATGATGAATCATGCAAAGAACCCAGTAGGAATTCTGAGAACGTAAACTTCCACAATGTAAATAAACATAACTTCCTTCCTGAAACCTTCGCGTCTTTGAGACATGGAAGATGTAGATTAATTATTAGAGCCATTAACTCATGCTGGTCATTCATTCTTTTGTCATTTCATTCATATAAAACTGCGCCGTCATTTGTTGATAGATTTGGGCTTACAGATTGCGTACTATAGAGGACCATCACGGTGCATTTTAAGTTACTGACTGAGATTAATGTTCGTCTTGGAAATGGAGAACATATCTTTCACGCCTAAGACATGGTACAGCTACAACAAGACTCAATAGTCTTACTTTGTGTGTAATTATGTGCTGCTGCATTCTAATAGCTAATTAGGCATCGCCATGATGTACGTGTGCGCAAGCACATGCAGTAAAAAAATGCGACTATTGCATTATATGAAATAATGGATCTCCTAAATAGGTCATATTTGAACGTTTGAGCAACTTACAAGTTACTAAAAATGATAGGCAAACCGGCTGCATGACATATGTCACATTTCATCAGCCAGATAGATATGTACAACAAGACTTGTTGATTGCCTTTACAAATAAATTTGTGTGCCCTACCTCAGAGCACAATGCGTCTGATCTTCACGTAACGTTGCATTTCTGAAAGTTCATCTTAATTTGTATACTTTTCATACAACTAATATTTTCTTTCATTTTTCGTTAGTTAACATTACTTGATGTGACAACCTTTTAGAAACCGGTGGAATCGGGTAGGTCATTCTAATTTGCGCATAACTTTCTTTGATGCGTCAAGGGAGTACGCGGAACCACTGTTGTCCAAGAAAGATGTTCAGCCGAATATAAATAATTCTGGACACATGATACACAGACGTTGTCATTTAGTTATCTGTAAACCAGAAAAACCCAACGCTTATTTTATGCCATTTCATGGTAAACGAACTGCGTATGTTTGTATGATTACCTTGTTTTGTGCTAATGACAAGAGTAAGTTATCAGGTACTTTTGTACCTTTGTAATGCTTGTAGGTGAAATCTAGCCAGTATGGTAAAGTACCAGATTTTAGTCCGGGCCATATGCAGAACGATTTTTTTGAGGTAGGTGATAATTCGGGGAGGCTATATTATGTTGTAGGCTATATTTGAAAGAGTGCGGTTTCTCGTTATCGAAATTAGCGTTTTCTAAAACTCAAAATGGTTTTTACTTCAAATTTATTTCTTAAAATTCCAAATTCACGCGGTTGCAAACTAACATACATATTGTGTTACGATGAAGCTAGATCAGATCATACTTGTACAGTGTTGCATCGTGCAAGGTAGTTGGGACTATCTGGTAGGTAATAGGAGACTACAAAGGAACAAACGCTATAATTGAAGATACGGCTATAATAGTATGATAAACTATAATATGATAAAAAACCAATGCGTACACATCAAACGCAATTAATTATAAGAAAGCCTTGGCAGATTTTATGGGGCATATTGTCCGAATTTGGGAATCCCCAAAAGAGACGCAAAAGAAAGTTAGGAGAATGCGACAGAACAGAAGACTTTGTTTAAAGTTGTTTATCGCCGTACGTGCTTATCTTATACCTGAATTGGTGTCAATTGACGTTTCGAGGATTGCTAGATTACCAGTAAGGTTGAAAATGGAAGGTTCAAATAATAGACATAGCAGTTCAGCAGTACATTGCAAGAAGACAGGTATTAAACAATGGGTTGAAAATTTACGCAAAATTTGTGCTCTATAATGAATGTAGTGTGTGCGTTTTCATCGGCGGGAAAATACTAATCATGTTATGCATAATGCGAAGAAATGCTGAATGCTCTGGAACTATTCGTACTCAATCATCTATTACAAAAACTATTAGCGCCGTCTATAGCAATGACGTTGCTTTATGTATGACGCAGGTCAATTATAGGGCACTGACCTGACAACCCGAGCTATTTAAAATGTTGATTGCAGGTAAAATTGGTAAAGATGATCTTCATGCACTCTGTACCTTTGAATTGCCTTTGACAGTTTTCATGAGCAATTGAGAGAAGCGTTGTTTTTCGAGGTCCTATGTGAGTAACTTTTTTAAAACCAAATTTGAAAGATCTAAGATGACTTCCGTGCAGAAGAATGCATCGATCTCTATAATATATAACCCATTACTTCTTGTAATTGGTTTTACTATGTATTTATGCAATGGTTAATTTAGCGAAAATAGCATGAGAGAGGCAAATTATTTGTCTAGAGGAATCGTATTTATCTCCAATAATGCCAGTTCAATCTTATCAAGTGTCGGTAGTGTTTTTACGTCATATCATGACAGATAGAAAGTGAAATGACCAATCCATAAAACTTCATTTTACAGCTTCAGACGGCGAAGAACTGCGTAATCTGGCATGAACTGGCTGGCAAATGATCTCTAATTTAAGTTTGAACAGGTTTTTTATAAAGGGAATCATGGAAATTTTCTGCGCATATTTCAGTACCATTGGCTCAAAGCATTTCGCCGTTAAGAGCTTTTTACGTGGTGTACCTTTCCAGACCTGTTTATTCGTATTGGGATTCAGTAAATGCCAGTCATAAAAAATCTTGAGTGTACTGGAAACTTACACCTAACCGTTAAAATAACATTAACGGGGAAAGAGGAAATCTCGACCTGGTCAAGATCCTTTGTGACCCATTTCCTGTTGTAGTTCCTTACACTTCCGATCAATGCTTATTTCGCTGGAGTGTGACCACCTGTCTTAAAATTCCAGGCATCTCGCAATTCGCAGGCTATTCGCAGTATTGATTTACGTACGTATTTATGTGTGGGAGGATCTAGTAGCAATTTTATGGGCTAAGCGTTGACCCAATAAAAATAAATATTATGGATGAACGATTTAAATTATGGGCCGACGACGTAAGCAACCATTTGCGTAATCAGCCGTTAAATCAACATCGTTAATTCATGCATCATGCAGCAGCAGCATCAGCGATTTCTCTCACTTTTATTGCACCCATATCAAATATCAATCCTATTATATTGATGATCCGCATCACAACTTGAGACGAGACTGCGTGGCGTTTCGTAGTTCATTTTAATACGTGATATGGGATCAATTCTATTGGTCAAGAACATCTTAAAAACGTCTTTTTTAATTGATTTTCTGTATGAATCGCAAAAATATGAAATCAAATTCGCAGATAAAACTGTTAACGACGGATATATATCTGAAGCAAGCTATATAAAACCTGTTATGGTTCATAATCCCCCTGTCCTTCCAATTTTATCTTGGAATATGGACAAGCCAACAAGTTTACTTGTAATCAAAGCCTTGTTAATTAAGTCAACAAGTACGTATAAGCGCATAATTTAGCACAAGTTCAGGATAAAAAAAAAGAGTTCGTTCACAAATTGTCCATTCAACTGAATTGTACAAAGATGAAGAGGCTCTTTATTAGCTCAAATGCAACTTCGCACTAGCAACTTAACCCTTTTCTCGCACAAAATGGTCAGATCACATTCATTTTTTACTTTCCATCCTTCCTCATGTCCAGTACACGAGATCGGTCAGGATAGCCAATAAAAATATGTAATTTTTTTTGGTCGAAAATGCTCCAGCCTTTGATAACCTCAGTGAACTTCTTTTTGACTGTAAAAACATGGAACATTTATTCATGAGGAAAGTTAACCATTATTCCAAACACAATTAAGTGTTCATAGTGTATGGTAGTCTTTTTTTTTTTTAAAAACCTCTTGTCATTTTCTCCATTCATATAAATTTTAACAAAATTATTTGGAAAATTTCCAGGGATTTTTGGGTTGTGTCTACATGAAAATGACCGTCAACTTTCAGACACACCTGCAAAAAAAACAGACACAGACAGACGTACTGTTTACATTGACATAAAAATGTATAACGGGCAAGATACAGGTTTTCTCAATTTTAGTCGAAATGTTGAAATGTTAACCGGCAACAAGACCACTATTAACGCACCTAAACGTTCCGACCTACTCCATTATAAGAGCATTCGTGACAGTTTTTAGAATTTTCTCGCGTGTCAAGTTATTTCCCTATTTCAGTGACCTGTCTAAATATAAGTGTGCAATAATCAATTCCATTTCTAATGCGAGAAAAACAAGTGGAAAACGTCAATTAACATGATATACTTTGTGCCATCCGCCTATGATAAGTTTTTTTGCGATATACCGCAAGCAAGTCAAAACTGACCCGTATAACTTTCACATCAACAAAATTGCCTACACATTTTTGTTCGAAATCCCATATAGTCTAACAGTTAACATTTGCATACAAGAACTTTCATGAGCAGATGGATGCTAAAGAGTTAGACTTTTTTGCCACATTAAGATAAGGCTTTGACTGACCTTTTGTTTTTCACGTACACATAATCTGGTCGAAAGTACACTGGACCTTTGGCAGTTTTTTTCTCTCTCGTCACATCACTGTGTCTTAAACCGCTGCTGTCCATCCTCGACATTTTTTTCTATTTTGACTTCGCAAAAGAGCATAGCTTTTATGACATGCTATGCATACTAAGAGCGCGCTTATTACTTTTGCACAAAAGATCTCTCCTCCCATCCCATAGTTCGTTGCTTTCTGTCTGCTGGAAGGTTAGATTCACGAAAGGACCAAGTGGCGGTTTTGGGGGATGGAAGTGCAAAAATTGTCGATGTTCTGAAGGAAAACATCTGTTCGGAAGACTAAAGATTCCTTGTTTCGATTCCTCGAAGAAATTCTTACAACAAAATCAATAGTCTTCCACTCAGATTTCCCATACTCAAAAATTACAAAATATGCACAATGTCGCTCAGTGTTCCATCGCCGAATCCATCAAGGGTACCCATCCTGTCCGACCTGAAAAATAAAACTGGAGTAACTTGTGCGAGCTCCGCTCGCCGACTAATTCAAACTGACAAATCTTACCTGTACAACATTTACTTTGTTGACGCGTCATATACAAAAAAGGCTCTTGTACTTTCCAGGGGCTGAAATAAACAATTTTCATACAGTCAAATGAGCCATACAAACTGGCACATCTTTATTCAACGCTTTTCCCTATATAAACCTAGACAATTCAACCCAGGCATTGTCTACATTGACAGGACGTGGAAAAAAAAAACTAAAGACTGACTAGTCACTAAATAATTGTGTGTGACCGTTAACGTCATTTTCTCCGGGCAGGAAACACACATGCGAGAAACACACATAAAAAAATGCTCTTTGTTGGCCAGCAAATTTATATAATAAAAAAATAGAGCAGCCAACGAGTTGCATTGTTGAGAAAAATATATATCATGACAATAGACTCCTGAACAAAACTCCAAGAAGAGGGTAGGAAACGACAGTTGTGCGGTGCAACCAGGTAATATACATATTTGATGAATCCGGCGAAACAACCAAGGGTATAGCTTTTTTTAATGATGACTTTGTACATGGGAAAGGAAAGAAGTAGCAGCAGGTCAATAATCAAGCCTTTTTTCGCCTGTTCACTTTTTCTTTCTGTACAAACGCGTAAGTACAATGTGTGTTCTCCTCTTCGTGTTTGACTTTGGAGAATGCAACTTCCGCTCAAGTCTTAACACATGAAAAAGTCTTATTCAGACCCTTCTTCCTCTAAACCAAGGGAGAGGAGTATGTAATAAAAACAAAAGAGAGGGAGTTTGATGTGCGGAAAAAAGGGAAAGCGAATAAGATATACTCTTTTTATTAGTTCGGCAAAACGGGTTTTTCAATTCATTAGATTGCATGAGTCCGACTGTTTGAAGCATTTTGGATAATGATTCTGAATGGGATGGTACTGTGAATAGTAATGAGCTACCAATATATACTAAAAAGAGCAGGAGAGTAAAAACTGGACATTTGTTAAATTTGCGTATGTGTTTGGTCAAATACTTAATCATTTATAGGACTAATGGATTATCTAAATTAATAGATAACTCAAATGATGACAAGTTATTTGTTAAGTGTGACAGAGAGACTGGAAAGAGGAAGTAGTTATGCAACTTGATTACTTTGTCGCTCTGATTTGGGACTGGAGACACACTCTTTCTATGTATTTGTAAGACAGTGAACATGAAGCCACGAGGTTATCATTGCTAAATCCCCCCCCCCCCCACATACTCCAAAATGGTCAGTAAGTTTCCTTTTATTTCCTTAGTACAGGTAGAAACTCGGCCAATTATAAGCTATACCCTATAAGGTCAGGGCCGCAAGTAAGTCGTAGTTACAGCGTTTGCTTGATGTTGACCAATTTTGGGTGCTAACTTGAACTTTACCAATAGAGAAAAGAGATGGTCAATAATATGAATTTATTGAAAAAAACAAACTATCAAACCTTGTGCACTGTTTGGTTGCATATCGAAAGGCCACTGTCTCCTTTGAATGAGTTTCGTTTCGTGGTTTTTTTATTCAAAAATTACACTTGCCACTGCCCCAGACACTTACCGTAGTTTCGTCTATTATAATCGTGGGCTATAATGGGCTTCACATGTGACAACCTGCTGCTATAACGGGCTGTAGATTTTTTAAGGCATTTTGCCACCAAAAAATATTCCACCTACAAAACTATTTGCTAATTTTAAAGATACACCTTAGGTTCCTTGGACAAGTGATTCCTTAAAACTGGAAAATAGGGTATATAATACGAGGCCGGCTTTACTAAGGGACTCTGGCTATAATCATGGGAAATATGGTATCCCAGTAAGATGGCCGAGTAATGAATGGCGATAACTATCGATAAGCGCTGTTTTTGCTGTAAACTACAAGATATATATTTTGTTGCATGACTATTATGCTGCATGTAGCATGTCCACATTACAAAGAATTTATGGGTATGTCACGTTATGATCTTGTAACCTACTCCAGCAAAATACTTGTCAAGCTGTCTACTTTTTCTTTCTTCAGTGGCATTGACCAGAAAGCGTGATTAACGGACAACAGCGGACGAAGTTAAACTTTAAAGAAATATTTTTTGCATATCCTTTTTTTCTTGCGGAAACGGACAAGTTAAATTTGTCTAAAAATTACACAACGCAACACATTCACAGTGTTATGCATACGCACAAACGAATATACCAATTAGCCAGTGACTGATGATTATGTTTGAATGGTGTGAGTCATGCAATTTTAAACAATGTATTAAAAATTAAAACAGTGCGAGAAAAGCTAGCTTACTTAGTGTCACAAAAGTTTCAATTTGATGATGGCCAACTGGAAGGAGGGAGTAGAAGAGGTGACATTGGTGCATAAACAACATCAGCAGAAGTATCATATTCCATTCCGCAACGTAAACCTGCTTGAAAAAAGTGCATGCAAGTATTACACAAAAAAAACTTTTTTATTCTTTGAAACACGATTAGAATCTAAACCGGAACCAAATAATAATTCGCGTGTCTGCAAAGTTCCATCCTCCAGAGACGATCCGAAGCAACCAAGACTTGGCCCTTTTTTATACGTGGTTTATATGTAACACGCAGGCGTTGCAGTTTTATCCTGTCTTTGTTCACTTCAACTCCACGCCTGTCTCACTTCACAACAGCAACTATTGCATGGCTCGTAAAGTGGTATGAGTAGCAAATGTGTGCTGAATACTTAATGAATTGCTTTCAATAATTGTAGAGAAAAGGGGAAAGAAAAAAATAATATTTCCTGGAAAACCAACGGAAAAGTTGCATTTCCTTCCGTGCTGCTCCCAGGTATGTTCACCTACTCACGTATTTTACAAGTCTGACTCACGAGAGGACCAGTTTGTGACAGTTTAGTTTTTATATAGGGTTGTGCCTGCGCCTAACACTTTTTTGTTCCAGCCTTTCGCTGACGGAGCAGTAGCTATTTTCGCCAAGGACTCTAATGTACAGTTTAAGGCCGTTATATTTCCGTCACTTTTTTTTAGCTAGCACGTAAAATCCAATTAGTACAACAAGGACAAAAAAACCCTCTGATGATAGATGACAAATGAGTAACAGCAATGAGGGAAACAGTATTACTTTTAATGCTTGCAATTCTCTTTTTGCAGGCTTTGCCATTTCTGATATGAGACTGTCGACCGACCATGAATCATGCATTGTTTTTGTTAGTCATCATCACATCACGATTAACATTTATTTTGGCAAGGCCTGGACCGATAATTCGGTTTGTTCTATTGATAGATTTGCAGAAAAAATGAATGAAACTGTTGGGTGTATTCTATTACGTAATAGTAAGCATTACCAGCAAGTTTATTTCTGGTTTAGTGAGGAGGAAAATTGAGAATAATGTTTCGTTCTGATAATCCCCTTAATAGGCACGCACTGTCGTTTTTCACGATGTACAGCGTTTTCTGGAACAGCAAAAGAAAATTCTAGACGAAAAGATTTGCGAATGTTGACATTACGTATATATATCATATTCCAGCTGAGTCATAAATAGGCACGCACTGTCGTTTTTCACGATGTACAGCGTTTTCTGGAACAGCAAAAGAAAATTCTAGACGAAAAGATTTGCGAATGTTGACATTACGTATATATATCATATTCCAGGTGAGTCATTGTTTATCATTGCTCTATGCGAAAGCTTATATTGAAAAAAAAAAATTATACTTTATTCGCCTCTCTGTTTGGCATATTTGTTCACAATCTGGAAATCAACAAGCTTTCTTCCTCACATATTGGTATAGAATCTTTGTTTCGATTATTGACAGTTAAACAGGCAGCTTCTTTTAAAAATTATTATTTTCTATATTAGAGCAAATACCGCCTCTGGAAACGTATTTACATTAAGTTAAGATGAGAGTTATAAACACGGGGTTCCGTTTCTTTACTATTATAAATGTATTTCTGTGGATTGCATCTTTCTCAGATTCCGAGAAAAACGGCTGTTATTTGAAATCGGACACAAGACAAACAATGAGTATTAAACTAAAGAAATGCGTTGCACCAGTCGTTTAAACACTTGTAACACTGTGTTGCGTGATGTGCGGTTGCACCACAGGTCATTTTCAGCCACTCCACGAATAATTCTTCACTCTTTTTCAGTACCAGAAATTGACCGAGTAAGACGTACGCCTGGAATCAAAAGACAAAGAGTTTAACATATTTTATTTATTTACCATATAACTGTGATGAATTTCGTCGTGTAGTCACTTTGACATATCAATTGAAACATGTGTTACCTTATCGAATCCTTGTGCAGTTAATCTCTTTCCATACGTTTCTCCTATTCCTGCGACATCAGTGACTGGCTTCTCTCCCATCGATTCCAGGACGAAATTCCTGTGCTTCTGAGAGGTAGACCCCATGTTACTAACTGAAGCCAGAAGAAAAAGAATTCATCCCGTTGCGTTGCATTAGGCTCATTTATTTATTTGGTAGCTGATGATTAGTGTGGATTTTTTTGCAGTTACCTTTCTTCAAACGACGCTGGAAAACGACCAGTAACTTGCCCTAGTCTCGAGCCGCCCTTCCCCTCCTTAATACCTCAAGTTTGACAGGTCCGGTCGAAGTAGTCGTCTTTTTAGAACAAATCTGTAAGTTAAAAAAAGTATTATAATTACATCGTAATAAAAACTGGATGTCATCAAACACTGCTGTTCAAACTGACGATGATGAATAATTTTTGCAGCAACCAATTACAAGAACAAACTTCCAAGCACTGGGAAAGTCATAATTAATGTCGCCCATTATTATTATTGAAAAGGGTTAAACAAAACTACTAGCCCGATATTAAAACCGCTACACTTTAAATAGATAATAAAAAGCTTCTCTTACCTTCAGTTCACTATCCAATCCAATATCGTTAATTAGGGTTAAATCAGTTCTAAAATCACTTTTAAAATAGTGTTCACTATTCCGGGTGTTCGTTGTTAATACCGAAACCGCCGATTCATTTGGTTAAAAAACATAAACACTGAGATTCTGTTGTGAGTATGTATTTTTTGTGTACGTTTTACTCAAAAGACTTGGTAAACTTTAACGGTTGGGTTGGTGCGTCCATCTTTTCTCAATGTCACGGTGTTTCTTCACACTTAGATCTTGTTTCACTTCGCCCCATTTTTTTTCTCATAGCGTCACCCAGCCATGATGAGTCAGTTTGAGAAGTTCAATGGTCTGCTCAATGACGATCTCAAATCTTCTCCCCCTCCTCCAGTGCCATGGTGCTGCTGCCATGGGCAAAGATCACTGTTATCTTCTATTATGCCTACGTGATTGGAAAACTAGGGAAATTGACGAAAATGGTCGAACAATTAGTATGAGGTATGAATCCAAACAAAAAAATGGAGCCTACGACACTGCTCCACACCGAAGTCATTTTAACATGGCCACTCGTAAACACCTGCACCTGGGAAGGTCTTTCATACAACAGACTTTTATTACTAGTCTTGTTTCTTTTTGTCTTCGCAATAAGTCGACATAATGAACGCATGGAAGGTCTCAAAGATGGGGATGGCAACCTCCCAAAACACCCATGGGCAGACGTTGGTTACATAATAAAAGTGATGCGAAGTATCTTGCTTGCCAGTTTACACGCATATGCTTTGCGCGAGGTGCAATAATTTTCGTTAGTCAAGACAAGAGGTTGGCTGGTTTATATTTTCCAAAATTCTTGTTACATGATTTCAGCTTGCAATATCTGCGTCCACTTTAAAGACGACTTTTTGGAAATGCAATCCATTAGAAGTAGCATGCCAAGAAACAGAGTCGGCAGGTTATCTTTGGAGTACAAAGGTGAAGACCTGTCCCTGTGAGGAAACCGTTAAAGCGGTAAGGTAAAGAGTTAGTTTTTCTGTTACGTTGCAGTGGGTACGGCAAGTGCTGGAATTTTAAATTTAAAAAAGTTTATAGTACGTTTTAGAGTTACAGAACGGCAGTTGGGATTTGGTACTACTTCATTGCAAAAATAGTAGAGCTCTTGACAGGGCTACCTGTGAATATGGTGACAGGTAATGCTTTTATGTCGACATGGGATGCGGTGCATCACGTAGCGATGGTGTATTTGGCTCGGGAGGCATTACTTCATGCGCCTGGAGGCTCAAGTGAGTCCGCACTCATTTGTTTTGGAAAAAAGTGTCGACTTTATGATCAGCTTATGTTTAACTTGATTTTGATTTATAGCGAGCGTATTGGAAATGATAAGTTGTATGTTTTACGTACCTGTCCTACTCTTGTTGATCGGACGATATTTGGAGATTCTTGATTGTCTGCCAAAGGTGCCGGACAAGATATGGGCGTTTGGATTTTGGCTTATTGCGGATGTGTTTAAATTGGTATGAAAATGACGTTAACCAGGCTATAGACTATTTAATTATTATTACTATATTACTATATTACTATTGTATAACTTCATATACCGCTGGTTTTCATAGGTGCATCTGGTTGCTGCAATCGCTCACATAGTTCTGCTCTTGGATAACAATTTCAAATGCAACTATCCTAAAGAAGGGGCTATTGTTGTGTTATTTGTGTCGATAGCGTCACTTATCGACGGCCTCTACCATTAGTAACTGAATTCTGAACCGTTTCCTTCCATTTAATTCATTAATCAAAAGGGTCCGATGTAAATTATTTCATTTTTATACAGTCATGGACGTTGGATGCGTCGAAATGACGATACTGATGATAACGACTGACGAAACCGAGCAGGAAAAAATGTTACAAAAGAATTGAAGTCGGCAATGTCGTCATTTGTTTGGATTTTCACCCAGAATTCCAAAAGGATCCTTTATATAGCTTGCTCATGAATTTTGCTTAT